>MU002013.1:0-51883 GCA_010093585.1 Melanomma pulvis-pyrius CBS 109.77
GTCTTCTAGCTAAAGGGTGTTAATCTTAGAATAATGTAAGAACGAGCTTAGTTTACCTTAGTTTGCAAAGCGTGTTGGGATAGTTAGCTCTATTTCAGCTATTCTAAGATAGCGAGGAGGAAGGTAACTAGGAGGGCCGAGTCTATATACATGGTGGGTGAAGCCCGTGCGCTCTAAGCGAGGTCCTCCCTTGGCATCATCTCAAGCAGAGTGAATGCTTCCTGATCATGTGATCCTACCCGAGGTCCTTCCTCATGTGACTTACTCTGTGAGCCGTCACAGTAGAGATAAAAAGGTGTGCACAGACAGTTTTTTAGTATTTTTTAAAGTAGCCAGCTTGCTTGTATAGCCAGCCCCCTTGTAAAGTACGTTAGTAACATTTACGTTTATGTTGTTTATTTTCTGTTTTTTGCAGAAAGTGTGTGTAAGAAATTGAGCGGTCGCCAAGCTTTCCCCCCGGTTTTTGCATCCAACGGATTCAAAGTGTGGCGCAGTGAGGCTGACTTACGGCGGTTGCAGATGGTGAATCTGCACATGTTAAGACGTGCATGAACACATTAGAGAGGCTAGCAGGGAGGATGTCCGACTCGCACCGGCCAGAGAGTTGTGAGGTGGCGAGATCTGTAGGTGTTCTCAGAGGGTCGAGTTGGTTGACCGGAGGCATGGCCAAAGTTGAGTCGGATCGCAAGGCTGCGGGCTAAGGTCGGCCCGCTTGCCAAGACTCCACACAGCCACAGGTGTGGCAGCCACTGTAAGTAAATTACACCGTGATGATTATGTAGTGTATCGCACTAGGCAAGATTGGCAGTCGCTCCGGTTAGAGGTACCGACTGGGGTGGCGGCCCTGCATAAATTTGCGTGCGACAGCAGATACAAGGCTGAGGATGACTTCGTAGCATCGTAGTAAGGTTTCAAGGCTTGGATAGCATCGTTTTGTAAGTATTTTAGAGCGGCAAGAGCTTCGTGGTGGCGCTGTAGGGAAGGAACTAGGTTTCGCTCTAATACAAGGCTCCCTGTAAATTGGGCGCGAATGCGATAATGCGCAACGTAATTTTTAGATCAAAAGATCCTAAATGTCTAGAAATAGCTACAGCACGTAACCAATATAGGGTTATAGTGAATATTAACGTGTGCACAGATTCTAAGTTGTTCGAAGTTGAAGTACCCCTCTATTTTCTCGGCCCGGTGGGTTTCTCGACCCGCAGGGAGGGACGTTAGGTGGTGCATTGCTTTTCATACCTTGGATCAGTTCAGAAGTTCAACACTGCAAGGGCACTGGAGGAGAATGACATGGATACGGGGCACTGGAGGAGAATGAAATGGCTACGGGGCTTTTCTACAGAATGATATGGATACAGGCTTTGCTACAGATCATGTGCTGGATTTGGATTGGGTGGATGCAAATTGAGTTGATATTTCTGCAGCGAAGGACGTGTTTCCCGAGTGCGCAGACATCTCATACAAATTACAACCTATTTCTTCTACAATGGGCAACCAAAACAATTCTGTTACCTCCGTGCTTGCAAAGGTCGCAACACCCAATTTCTTTTGGCAACCTTAACAAAGTACGCTAGGTGAAGCTTTTCGGCCATATGTTAATCAACGCATTATCTTATTCTACTACCAAATCTCCTTTATATAATCCTTAGCCATCTCCCTAATTTTCCTGCCGCCAGAGTCAACCTTATAGCCACCTAGAAAGACTTCAAGCCAGCCAAAACAGCGCTTAATTAGATGTAGGTCCGCGGCATTATTGCTAACGTTTAGTTAGGGGCAATAGGGTCACTCGCACGCCTTTTCAAACATCTCTAACAGTCCGGCCCAAGCTGCGGGCAGGACGATACCATCGGACGATAGACGACCGTAATTCTCACGCCGAACTTTCATCTCGTGCTTGACCCCAGAATTCCAATGGCTCTTTTGCACTAGTCCCCCAAAAGGTTGGCATTCGCAGAACTTGGGCCGGAGCCATATATCATAATCATCTGAGTGCTGAGCAAAGGCTCGTCCCCAAAATCCATGAACCTCCTGGAGTGGGTTGTAGATTTTGGTAATATAAAAGTCTTTGTCACCGTAGAATTCCTGGAACATGGGTCTATGCAGATCGAAACTGTTTCCAGGCGTGCAATAAGTTTCCATCCACCAAGGGTAAAACCCTGCCCCTTCCCAGTCAATAATAGCCACAATCTTTTCCTCTTCGGGGTCGACTATGAGGTTGTCGAAGTGTAGATCAGTGTGCGTGAGGACACAGGTACCATAGTCTGGAAAATTGTCTCGAAGTTCCTGAAGTTTCTCCTCGATAAATGTAGCATTCTCTTTTCGGTATCTGTTGGAGAGTCCACGACGAAGCTCTTCGGCAAGGCTGTCAAACCATTCCTCTTTCGTCTTTCCAATAGTTTTGCAAGTGTTTGAAGCGCGCACACAAGTCCCAACAACACAGTCGAAGAGAGGGCTCCCGTCTACCTTTTGCGGATACGGGGCTGTGAATTGCCGCATCTCACGTAGAGCAGCTGCTAATTGGCTCCTGTACGTCTTTTTTTCTCTTCGGCCTAGAGTATACCAAATATCGCCCAGTGGGACACCTTTCGCTCGAGACATTAACGTAAGGTGCACTGGGTCCGTCGGAGCGCTTATCACTCGCATTTCTTTAACTAGTGGGATGTTCTGGACGTTGTGATCGCGTAGAAATTGCCACGTAATATAATCATTTCCAACTCGATTATTGTTGATACGATCCCAGAGCATCCACTCAGTTCCTAGTTGCCATAGTCCTGCGCTGCGTGTAGTGTAGTTAATGCGAACCCGCGGTAAGTACGAAGACATTAGTTCATGGCTTGTGTTCCAGCCGCAAGCCCTACATAGCTCTTTTGGCAAGCGAGGTGGGTTCCGATTTACGCCTTTTAATTTTTCTTCTTGTTCCGGAGACAGTCCCGTTTCGAAGTTGTCGCGGTATATAAAATCCGGGTGAGCGGTAGAAATGTCGGCGTAGGAGGAGACAATGGTGGAGTGACGACACTTTGACATGGCTGTAGATGTATGAAACTAGTAGGAGGGGAGCTAGAGTGGAGGTGATGTAGGCAAGAGGTAGAAGGACAGCCGGTTTGTTGGAAGGGGAGGGAGGGCACAGTTTATATGTAGAGCTCCTTTGTTCGTCATTGAAAAGCGCATGCGGCGTAAAAGCATTCACAGGTGGTTAGGAGGCGTATGCGAATAAAGACTTGAAAAAATAGGGTGATGCATGGCGTATGCGAATAAAGACTTAAAAATAGGTGTGATGCATGGCGTATGGGTAGGACAAAGTACGGGATATTAGTTATTACATGTAGGTGACGTGGAGATGGAGACGGTTACTACAAATGACTAGGGCAACAAGCCCACCCCATGAATCGAAATAAAGAGAACCTGGGCCAGACCCGGATCAACAAAGAGCAAGGGCGGGGGTGAACATGCCGAATCAATCTCGCCGACGTTATGGAGGTGGCGAGGAGACAAGCACGTGACAGACCTTATCTCACTCCACCAGCAGCCAACAGACACGTCGTGAGCTTGCGAAGCATACTTGGCAGGGCCGACTTCGCAGGGGGCTTACATTCGACGACGTTAGCATCCTCGAGGTCCCCACAATGCAGAATAGAGACCGACATCAGGCGCATCCAACGAGGCACACGGGCAGCTCTGCAGGCACGCAGCCACCTAGTCACATGGCCCCCCCGTCCTCTGCCTCGTTGCCCTCTAGACATCAGCGCTCCGAAGGTAAGTCACTTGGCCCATGTCTCTCTCCCTCTTTCATCCGCGCTCTCCCTCCCCCTCCCCTCGAATGCAACCCTGCCGGACGCTGCTAATACGATGGTCTCGGAATCAACAGAATCATGGATCGAGATCGGATCTAGGCCCTCGTCGTCCTCGCTCTCCTCTGCCGCCGACGAGATTATCACCACAGGACTCAGGGTCCAGCACTTCTCGAACACCCGGCAAAGACGACGCCGAGCCGTCAGGATGGATCAGTTCCAGGTAGGAACAGGACATCACATCAGAGGTGGAGGCAACAGCAGCCAGGAAGAATACGACGAGAGCGAAAGCGAGTCTGACCGGGTCATGACGTCTTCGGCTGAAGGCATCGGCCCATCTCCTCTGCAAGACGAGCTGCGCCGGGCGTCTCGAAACCCACACTCCGTCGCGTCTTCCGAAACAATGTCGGAGCGCGAAGGCGACGATGAAGAGGAGGACGACGATGAGAATGCAACCGCAGTCAACTATCCTCGGTCAACTAGACGACAGTTTGAACCACGCCCGAACGCTTTCTCTCACCCACCTACCGAGCATGCTACTCAGATGGAGCCCGGGGGAGCAAGCTCTATACCCCGCAGACCCGTAGCTCGACCCTCATCGCAGCGCCATTCCTTCCCTCAACACTCGTCCTACAACGCCGTGTCGCCCAATTCTCGGCCAGACCACGATGAAGCTCTGCGAGCCAGCCTCTCGACGCTCCTCTCTGCCGCTGCTGCCGTACGAGGCCTGCCCAAACCAGGCCAAGCACGTATCAGCCTTTCGAACCCATCTACTCGCGTGGATCCCACATCACTCCGTCTGGTCCCAGAATCAGTAGCCTTGGGTGGTATTGCAGAGGACACAAACAGCGCCCACGTTTCTTCCCACGTGTCACTTTCCGCGTCACCTTCCGCGTCCTCTCCCACTTCCTCCGATAAACCTAAGCGGAAGGCCAGTCCACCTATCAACGCCAATATCCGCAGTAACAGCAAAGACCGCCGTGCAGTCAAGAAACCACGAAGAATAGGCCCTCTCGTCGAGGAAGTCAGTCCCACGCTTTTGACCTGGGTTGTCAGCGCCGGCGTCGTGGTGCTTGTCAGCGCACTGAGCTTCTCGGCGGGATACGTTGTTGGCAAAGAAGCCGGCCAAGCAGAAGCCATGGGGAAGATGGGTGCTGTTGGTAGCGAAGCTGGGAGGTGTGGTAAAGAGGCTACCAGCGGCATGGGTCTTAGGAGATTGAGATGGAGTGGCCCGGGAGCGGTCGTTCGTGTTTGAGAAACCTGAGCTGTTCTTTTGGCAAATAGTCACGCACACGATACGCATGAAGCTAGACCTCGACGGTGATAATATCCATCAATAGGATGGGAAGCGAGCAATTCTCGTCTCTTCATTCATTGGCGTTAGATTTGCATCAACTTTCTTCAAATGGCAGAGAATTATAGGGGTCGGAAATGGGCGCTGGTGTAGGCGTTGGTATGGACTTGTTATCTAGCATCTGCGCCTGGAGTTGTGCGCCGCCATTCTGATAGCGGAGGCATAGATGCGGCACTACTGTTGCTGTTGCTATCGATTCTACGTTTGGGTAGATCACAAACCATACATATCTAGAATCCTATTATTACGCTCCTCGCCCCAATATGATCTTCAAGGAATTACTTTAGTAGGTAAAGAGAGGCTAAGAATGTAGGAACGGGATACATGGCCGTGCTAGGTACAGTGTTACTTTTTGTAAACTCAGAGCCAGTAGCGCTTTTGCATAAACCCGTCGGCCTTTTCGTTGTAGAAGGATGGTGAATGAGCGATTCGTATGTGGAAGTGGACACGAGAGCAAAGAGAAATCTTCAGCCCCTATTCTTGAGTATGGTGCCAGTGATTTCTTTTTCTTTCTATTTCTATTCTTCTTCTTCTTCTTCTTCTTCTTCTTCTTTATTTCTAGGCGTTAAGAGGAATAGCACTTCCGTACAAGACGCCGGCGATCCTTGCAGACCCAAAACCTCTCTTATGCAAATGCGCACATGGAAGTCACAATACTGAATCATGTACAAGAAGGAAAGCGTGAACCGCAACGTTCCTAACTTCCTTCCGGGGTTACTCATTTGTTATGCCATATGAAATTCCGCAGCGAGTCCCAGTCGTCGGATTGTACATAACTACATCAGAATTAGCATCGCTCAACACTCCCACAAACCGACAAATATAGAGCTGGACTCTATAAAGGAGGAGAAGAAGGAGGATGGCCCACATATAACTCATACTACTCCTCAAACTGGGCTGCACAGTCTCAGGATGCCACCTAAAAACATACATGACCGCCGCCCAGCTCAGACTTGCAAAAGCAGGCCACGCATTCCGCACCAACTCTCTCCTCAACTGCTCATTACTTATCAGCCCTAGGCCTCCCCCTCCCCCTTCAATTTTCCCAATGCCCCGCGGCTGCACGGCGAGCTTCGCCAGCGCAAGACACACGCGCGCAAACACATAAATCACGATCTGCTGCGACACCGAGTTGTGGATATCCCTGCCAAAGATTGTATAACCCCCGATGAGCCCCGCGAGGAAGGAATCGTAGTGGCGCTCTTTACCCGTTGGGGATGTGCGGCGCAGGAAGAGCATCGAGGATTTGTAGACGAGGGAGAAGAGGGCGAGGTTGCGGGCGTGCTGGCGCGTAGCTTTGAACACGAGCCAGGCTTTTGTGCGGAGTCTGTCCCATGCATGTTTGTATCAGCTTCTCGGCCTGTTTCCACGGTAGTTGGAGGAAGGGAGGGACACGTACGAGCCAGATCGGAAGAGCACTATCATTCTGCAGACACACACATGTCAGATGTGAATATATCATAGGGGAAGCGGGAGCGGGAGCGGGATGGGGGAGACGCGTACACCAATGCGTGTGGAAACCGCACTTTTGTCCCGTACACCAGCCCATTCCGGATTCCTTTCACGAGCGAGAGCGCATCGTGGTATCTGGGGTCTAGCACTATCCGCTCGAGCGCTGCCTGCCCAATACATGAGTATGCAAACCTCGACTGGGTTGGGGGGCTGTGACGCTTACCTCGAATGCATGTAACCGGTCCATTGCGCTCTATGTGCTCGTGCCGACTCGATTTGATGCCGGCTAGCTTCCCACGGGCTTCGGTGTTGGAGCTGCAACGTGTGGATCTAGCTGTGATGGGCGCGGAAATCGTGGGATGGAGGCATACAAAGGGCAACAGAGCACGAGACGGGGATCATGAGGATGAATCGCGAGGGATGGGAGGTGCGGTCGGCTCGGGCGCTATCTCGCGGTCGAGAGCGATGGATGGCATTTGATCCTCGGCATCGCGTCACGTCGCCGGCTGCAGGTTTCCCCACACTCGGTCGTATTCCAGCCACACGACCGGGGTGCTCTCGCATGTGATGTGTGGCTTCACACTGATAAACTTTCTGGTCAGAGTACAATTGCTTTTCATTGTTTTCGTATATTCTAATAGTTGTTGAAACTGTTCTAAACTCCATCCATTCAGTATGCCGCTTGAACGCCCCTAAAATGCCACCAAAATTTCTATCCATATCGGCATCTGAACAATGATGCTGGGTAGAGAAGTACCTAACGGGTCATTCTACCTGTTGCTCAGGCCAACGCTTCTTCAATTCCTCATAAATCGTAAATATGAAAGCCGAACTAGGGATCGATCTGGCTACCGTAATTCCGCATCCACGGTATAGTCCCTTCAGACCATGCTGCTGCCAAATGGCTCTGCCGACAGCTCCAAAGGAGGATTTCCCTCCGGTAATAGCCTTGACATCTTCGGTCTGCATCCTCGACTTGATCGTGTCGGCCGGGTAGAATAGAAAGTTGTAGGACATTCCCGCAGTTGCTCCAGCAATCAGTCGTTGGTGTACAAGAAGCTCGTCACTTGTGGAACCCGATTGATGGTTGTATTTCTTGAAAAGGAGTTTCATGCCTTCGAAGCCACCAAACCAAGCTGAAGAGCCACCTGTCTCACGGATTAGGGTTCCCAGCTGCCCACGCCAGTAGCCCTTGAGTCCCTGGTGGCGGTAGATTGAGCCAATGATGCTGATAATCCCAGGTCTGACGAGGCCGGCGCCAGGAGTTTCCAGGGGGACTTGCACTTTACACTTTACAAGTTCAATTGGTGTCAGGAAGAGGGAGGTGACTGCGCCTGAGATGGCTCCGCAATATAACATTGCCGAGTACGGGAGGTCTTGTTCAGGATTTTTGGCCAGTACTGGGTATATACCCACTGCTTTGACAGCGTCCTGGGCCAAGCGGTACTAATGTACCCGTAAGCGGAGATTGTAAGAGGGCCTTCTCTGGCAATACTCACACTGAAGAACAAACAACCCGTTTCCACCGCTGCGCCCACTAGAGGTGCACTTATGCCCCTGTATATGCCAATGAATCCATCGCGGTTCAAAGACTTCTTGAAGCAATCCAATGGCCCGGTGTATTGCAGAGGAAGGTGATCTGGTTGCGATTGCAGGCGTACTTTGACAGTATCGAACGGGTATTCGATATACTTGCCGACAATTCCAGCCAGCGACCCACATACGACATCTTTCAAAGCTTCCTGTCCTTGTCCACTCGAGGCGTTGCGTACTTCTTCCACCTTTGCTGGCTCAGACACCCTGGGGCCACCCTCCGCCACCGTTATCGGACTTTTTGCAAGTTCCATGAGCCTGGAGTTGTTTGGGATCGAGGACAAAAGAAGGGAGAGTGTATCGTCATGAGATCGAGATCATGATGGCGAGGGGTATTAATAGTCAAGAGGACGGCCGGCGACGGCGCGTAACGTGGAACAACTATGTTCGTGGGGATTTCGGGAGTACGAGAGAGCTGAATTCGGATAGAAACCTGCTCTTCATGTATGCTGTGGCCGCCTGCGAGGTGTGACCAGTGGACCGCTGCGATATATGCAGAACGACGAAATCGGAGCCCAATTCCGTAATGTGCGACTGATTTTTTTTAGCCTGTAGAAACCTTGCTGCTTCGCGCGTTGATCTCTGCCAGGGTGGTGCAGAAAGTGAGCGGAGTGCGCGCACCTCCGGGACTGCTGGATATTGACGTCGACGTCTGGAATACGGACGGCAAAAGATGAAGGAGGATCCTACGAAGATCGGTGCGCAATCTTATCAGATCAGATCCTGCCATTTTTCTTCGTCGCCATGCCCAGGCTCTTTCGGTTTTTTTCTTTGTTAGCGGGGCGCGCGGGCCTCCGGTAGCGGTGAGGCCCTCCATCCACGTGCAAGGGCGACTTATCGATATCCTGGGCGGTTTTTACCCACCACTCACCATTTGCACCTACTGACATTCGACCTGTTTTCTGTCCGCGACCCACTCCACGACATGTCTGAAGAGGCCGCAACTCCTTCGGCGCCCGACGCTGTGCCCGCTGTATCCACGGTAGCGGGTATGCGTGTGAATGGTATGCTCGCCCAGAGTGGTCATTGGTAGCTCCACGAGACTGATCGCAACTCGCGCACAGGCAAGCAGTGGCATGCAACGAAAAAGGCATTCCGACCTCGGGCAAACCAGACCTCATTCGAGAAGCGTACCGAGGAGCGCAAGGCCCTTGCTGCCGTCAAAGCCAAGGAAAAAGAAATGAAGGACGAGAAGGAAACGGCGCGACAAGTATGTGTGAATGGCGTGGAAGGTGCCGTGGAAGACTAACCAGGGACTAGCAACGAATCGACAAGATCAGGACCAGGCGGACGGCCAAGGAAGAGCGCGTGCGGTACCAGCAGATGGAGGAGAAGATGCACAAGAAGCGCGTGGAGCGGGTCAAGCGGAGAGAGAAGCGAAACAAGATGCTTAAGTCCTGAGTGATTGCTGTCGGATCGAAAGAAAAGTGACATTTGGACACGATAAACGCCAGAGCTGAAATCTTCTGAAGAAGACGGCTGTGACTGCAGGCCAGGAATGGGAACAGCGAACATCTGGCCATCAAAAGGCACACTTCCACCACATCGGATTCGAGTGCTTGAATAGGTCAGCGAATTAGGCGTATTGATACCCGTGGACCGGTCAATGGAGTAACTTTTAGGTAGACAATATCAAAATGGCGACTTTATCAAACCTGTTGATCCTTTTTAGGCTTAGCGCATATTTTATCTGAGAAGTGACGAGCGTGGGACACGCGCAAGCTCTCTGCACTAACCAGGCACCCAGCACCGCACATCAACCACCATGATATGGAAGCGTTCACCTCACCTACAGGGCCCCCCAAGCCTCAGTCCTTCGGCCCGGCCCAATTTGATCCAAGCTCTCCACCGCGCGTGAGGTCCGATCCGCAGAGCACGTCCAAGAAATCACATTTGCCTTCTCTACATCACCATCCGCGCCGGCACCATCACCACCACTCGCGGCATACCAAATCCACGGTGCAATCTGCGGTTCAATCACACGCTCCAACGAGTTTCGGCGATCTCTTGAAGCAGGCTAGCCGGAGTACGCACAACTCGCCCTCCCACAGTAGGCGCGAGAGTGTAGCGATTACGACGATTCCGGAGCACAGTAGCGAAGTACACAATACAGCTCCCGCGCGGAAAACGGTCCGACCGGACGACGTGTTAAGGGAGCGCGCTAGGGTCAAAGTTCGGGAAGAGTAGGCTCCCTATCTTTGTCTCATCTCGACGGAGACAACACTGACATGGAAGCTAGCGACCTGCGCACCGCCCTAAATAACCTCGCTGAGCAGTCGCTCAAGACCTCCCGTCGCCTTGATGACACGTACTACGCGATCTTAGAAAAGGTCTCTTCGCTGCGCCAAACCATTGGGAACTTGCAGGAGCTTTCGGGCTTGACCAAAGAGCTCCATGACACATTTCAATCGGACACGAGGGAGCTGACCGAGGACGCTCAGAGCCAGTTCGAGGGCTTCAATAATTTCGAGACACAGCAGGACCAAGTCTTGGTGCTGGAGGATCGGATAAGGGCAGGGAAAGAGAAGGCTGATGCGCTGACTGCAAGGCTTGCAGAGGCGCGGCGAAAGGTCGAGGCACGAGCAAAGCTTGAAGCGGACTGGGAAGCTAAGACAAGTCGTACGTATTTGCATATAATCTTGCCTATGGGAATGTGTTAATTAACGCAGTCTCTAGGTCGTCTTCGAATCCTTTGGGGCATTCTTGGTTCCATTGCCGGTCTAATTATAATCGCAATACTCTTCCAACAACTCAAGCCCATGCACCTTGCCTCCCCAAAGAACACGCTCGATTTCGGCTCAAGGGCGGGAGTTCTCAATGCACCCATACCAGATGCCGTCAAAGAAGCTCTAATCAAATCTTCGACTACAACTCGTAACTCTCGGAAAGATACACCGGTATCAAAGTCGCTTACAAGTACAGAGGAGGATCATAGATTACGGGTCTTCGATGAGCTTTAGCTCACCTGCAGAAAACGAATAGAAGTACAAATTCTCATAGAACAAATTGTGTTTTGTTTATGATTCCCCTCCTCTATGAATGATCTGTGCCTTGGGCTTAGAATTATGCTCTGTCTATCTGAGAAGACAACCCCATCGACAAGACCATCGTGCTCTTTTGAAATTTGCAGCCTCAAGACCCTTTGTAGTCGTCTTATTCCACAGAGCACTCCAGTGCCTGATTCGTACAGCTTTTGAAGGCATGTACCGCATCTCCCAAAAGGATGCATGACCGAACCATAAGTTAGTTGCTGCGTACAGCCCACATCCTCATACAACATGCATTTTGGACCACTGATTGATGCTCGAAACATGCAGTCTACTTATACGAGCTTTCAATCTCGCGGGCCGCTGACCGGTGCCTCCCGAATACTCACAAAAGCGCATACGAGCATTTCCGCCTGCACGGGTATGACTCTACAGACGTCGAGAAGACGTACCGCGTCCATGCGGATATATGCGCGAGATGATGCATGCGACGCAGTGACGTAGCGATGTCGGGAGGGCTAGGGGAATTGCGAATACGGAAAGTGAGGCAACGAATGAGAAACGCAGCTACATGGCGGGCTGACAAGGCAAATGTCTTGGGCAAAAGTGCATGCAAGTAAAGATGGGGTGCAGGTATGGTGCAATAAGGCTGAGCGGAGCGCGCATCCTGTACGGCGATCCGAAGAGCGTTTAGTGGAGTTGGTGGTAGCGAGGGGTTTTCAGACGGTGAGTCGAATTGGGATGGTACAACCGGGTAGGAGTGGCAAGTCTAGGTGATATAGACGTTCTCGAAGCCCCAGGCACAAAGTTTTCTAGACAGGTAGACGTGATAACGCGTCATTGAGAGTGCCGATGTCGTCGCTTAGTGTAGTTGGCGAAGACATCCAGCCACGTGCTAGACTAACTCATGTTGTGCGGCTACTTTCGGCGTACAGATCATGTCCCTGACCGGTGCGGATACTTGAGGATACAACGGTGATTACTGGAGAACTAGCACCCTAGGGGATTGAAGCAGCGGGGGGAATGCGGGGAGTTCTTCCCGTTGGCCTATTTTGTGTAACGTGTAGTGCTCGCGGTGAGCCTAGAGTGCATCAGGCAACACCCAGCGAACCTCTCAGCTCCAAAGAACTGGTCGAAGAACCGTGACAACGTGTCGCCATAGGGTCTTGTGGATCACAGGACCGATGTCCAGGATGCTGGGCAAGATCGTTGTGCCCCTCTTTCGACGAACATAAAGTCATACCTCCTCTTCGAGCTTCTCACTGTTTCCCATGTTTTGATTTCCACCAAAAACATCACTCCTCCTTCCTAGTGTGTATTATTAGTCCTGTATCATCAGAAAATATATTCCTTCACCGTGTTTTGCTATTGCGCCTGTGCTTGACCTACTGCTACAAATTCTGGACCCCGGATTCTCACTACCATTGACAAGAAGACTTCTTTTCTTTCTCTTACTCGCATCGACGCTCTTGAGGAATATTACTACTTCCGGTTATTCAAAGGTACGCAAACAACCTCCCTCAGGAAAAAGCTAGTGAGATCTTGCTGATGGCGTTGAAGATGCCGCGCCACTACGACGCCCATGAAGCTCCTTACCAGATCAGTCCAGAGATATTATCTCCAGATAGACCACCTCAGCTGAATGAAACCGTCAACGGTTGTGGTTGTCGATGCGGAGATCGCGGCGTTGCCGAAGAAGGCGACGGAGGAAGCAACGATGGAGATAATACTTCGACGCTGGTGGGATCCGAAATAGCTTTGGACGAAGAGTTTCCTCCCAGCTCCGATGGCCCAGAACAGCATGTGAACGTGGGCACATTCCGGGCATCGCCAGCGGAGGAAGTTAGACAGATGAACGAGGTTCAAACTAGATTCGGGGTATTTGAGAACGGTGCTGAGGGGTTTCGGCCGACTCCGCATATGGTCGCGATGGAGGAGTCACTGGACGACGGAATGGCAGACAGCATGAACAATGAGCCACCGCATAGCAGCGATGATCAAAGTGCCATTACGTCCGACGCCAGGAGCGTGCGCTGCATGTCTCCTGGACCAGGAATTGGGGGATGGATTGCCGAGGAGTTCCAGCTCAACGATTGCCACTTCATCGAGTACCACTTCTTGGTCAAGCCGCTGCGGCTAACACCCCAGCATCGATATTGCCGCGGATTAGTCTCCTCTCACATGGTCGTGCCAGATGAGGGTTTTTACGGACACGACGGATAGCTTCTTTGTGGACCACCCCGAGGAGGTCTTTCCGTGGAATGAGTTGATCTTTGGATATACATTGATCTGTCTTTAGATGGCGTTTCTCATCAGTCGAGCAGACGCTTGGAGTGGCTGGAAGAATCCAGGGGCCTAAATTGGAAACGGAGTACGAATTGCCAGGATTAGGTTTGGCCGTGGCGTTTTCAGGAATACCAATTGTGAATTCGATACATGTCCTCGATGGCAATGTGTTCATGTGTCGTGATGAGCCTTCTCCATGTCAGCCCATACATGAAGACGTGTCCAACTGACTAACCTGCTTATTCAAAGCTCGAGCTCTCCACACCGCATACTCTCCCACACCAGGCTTTCTTTTGAGCGCTGGATGAATGAATAAGTGTTCGGACCCGCGCGTCCCTCCACGTTGGCGGGAATTTAGGTGCTAGCGGCGTGGAAATTGATGAGGCATGAGGCATTATTTGGGCGGATGGGCCCGTTGCTGGCCTCTGAACGCGGCATCGTGAATCAAGGCGACGCTGCTGGCGGACGGAAGGAAATCCAGAAACACCAGACGGACTCAGCCATCCACCCCCGCGCGGCGTTCGGGAAGAGGGTGTCTGGATGGCTGTGGGTGCAGGTCGAGGGAGTCACGGTGCGTGGGTGCTGGTGCAGTCGTTGCAGTCGTCCATTTCCAATCCGGCGTAGATCCCCCAAGATCCCCAACTCGTCTGCCCTGTGAGGCCCTCCGGCTCCAAAACCACGCCTCCGATCACTGCATGTTATTGTGGAACTCTATCGTCTAGGCCCGCCTCCCCGCCGCGCTGCCAGGACTCGAGTTCGCTAGCCAATGCAAGACGGCCACCGCTGGCTGACTGGCGTGTTCCCCGTGGGCTGACGGCACCGAACACTCAGCGCTCTCGTCCTGACGAGGGCTTATCGGGCTGCAGCTCAAACGTTTCGATGCCCCAAACACCTTCACCACCCCCTTTCCTCGTGCCTTATTTATACCTCTTGACGGGCCGGCTGCACTGGACATGCCCCGACGGTTCAAGTGCCCTTCTCAGCCCTCACCGAATTCCTCCTTAAGCGGAAGTGCCGCGGGACGGTCAACGCACCTGAAAGCGCGCCCACATCCTTGTCTCAACAAGAACCTCCCCATCAGCTCATATACCGCGCCGCGTCTCTAAGCCTCCAGGGCCTCCATCGACCTCCGCCAGACCTTCTCAATACCGTCGTCAAAGCTAGAAACCGTCCCCGAATACGCGGCACCCGTCTCTGCCATCCGCCCTCGTTCCCGGACTCGTACGTCACTGTGCGCTGGCGTGCATCCTCTCCAACTCTTCTAAGCTGGATACCGAGCATTTTCACATGCAGCCATCTTTCCGGAAACCGTCCCTCACTGCTAGCCTTCATAGTTTCGACAAGCACCTTGTTGTGTGGTTGTGGTTTCCTGGCAACGACCGGTGGTGAGCAGTGCACCATCCACGGCTGGGTGACGTCCATTATTCTGACATGCGACAGTCTCAACGACACAATTCCGAACCTCGAACGAAATCTACCACGCCCCTAGTATACACGCTTCAAGTCTACAAAACATCTGGAGCGCCACCTAGCATTGACCGGGAAGAGTCGCACCTCCCATTGACGTCCCCTCGCGGGTTGCCAGCTAGCTACGCTCCGAGCGTGAGACATCGCGACAGATTGGTTGCAACAATCGGAGCAACCCCGTACGCGACTTTGTCTCCCGAATTCACCCGATCGCCCTTTTCCCCGCAATCTGCTCCACCAAACCACAGGCCTGGCTTGCACTAGCTGCAGAATAGTCGAAAGTTCCCTGGAGTTGGCCATCGGGAAACGGGAAGGTTGACAAGCATTGTGTACTTGAGTCGTTCTTGTCATGAGAATACACAGACAGTCTTTCAATAAACTGAGAAATTGCCGGGCCTTCTCGCAGGATGTCGTCGTCAACGCCTCCTAGGCGATTCAAAGTCGAGCCCATCGAGACAAATTCAAGATCCTCAAAGGATCGCTCCCAGCTGGACGACTCGAAGCCCTCCCGCAGGTTTCCCCCCGAGCCCGTCGAGGCCACACTTAAGACCCGCCGAAGGTTCGCGCCTGAGCCTGTTGAAACTACTCATACCACTAATCGTCGGTTTGCTCCCGAGCCTATGGAAACAACAGTGAGAAGCAGTCGCGCGAATGCACAACCAATAAGTGAAAAGGGAAGGAGATTCAAACCGGAGCCCATAGAGACAACGGCAAGCAGCAGTCGTAAGCGGGAAACCAAGAAAGAACAGGTCGCTCTCCCAAATTCGTCGACGCCAGAGGTCACAGACAAGCAACCGCCTCGAAGATTTGCACCTCAGTTAATAGAGACCGCTAAACGGTCTCGCAAGGCTGGCGACACCGCCCCGGCAGTGCTCCCATCTGACAAGACTGAGGCAACGCCTGGCAATGATGCGCCAGGTGTCAAGAAGACACGAGTACAGCCTGTCCCTCCACCGTCGCCAGATCACACACCAGTCGTCGACGTCGCTCGGAATCCGTTGTATCTTGAAATCAAACGTGCGGCATCACCTCAAGCACTGCGGCAATTTGCTCGGACTAGAACTCGCTCGCGTCACTCGTTTAGAGTGCCATCGCTTGAACCAATTGAGTCTTCCGATTCAGAAGCTACAAGTTCTCGTTCGCCATCTACGACACCATCGGCTAGCTCCGACCACTCTTACATGTACAAGGAGGCCACGCGAATGCGAGAGAGCGTTGATGATAGGGTGTCCGGCTATCTTCTTGAATTGGCTGCAAGAGCTGCTGAAAAGCAACTACATGAACAAGCGATGGCGGCATTTCCAAACGACGATTATCACGAACCAGTTCAACACTTCATTGGGCGAGACTCTGATGGATCATTTACCGAAGAGGTAAAGCGAACGCGTGAAGGATCTTTCAACGAAGTCAATTGGGAGTTAATCGCAATGCAGCAGCATCGGGAGAAGCTAGAACAGCAGCAAGAAACCGAACGAGAGAGGAAGAAAAAGCGAGAAGCTGAGTTGAATAAACCAGATGGCCCGACGAACAGTCCTTGGGGCAACGCAGCATCTCTGCTTGACTCTGCGAGGCCTCGGAACGTTATTGGAGGGTATCAGAAAGATGGGGAGCTGGATCGGATGCGGAAGGGCGCACGCCCACCCATGCTTGGGAAAGACATAAAGTTTCCGAGGTGCCCATCACCTGAGCCAGCTCGCTTCGACTCTACTCAAGGCTGTGACGCTGCCAGAATAGCGATGTGTTATCTCTCGGAGCAAAGCCATGCAGCTGAAAAGGGAGAGGGTCTTTGGTGTGGTGGGAAGAGTCAGCCAAACAAAGTGCCATCACTGTGGTCCAATGCAAGTAGTCGACCTCCGAGTCCCGGTGGTCTCTGGGCCGGATGTTGCGTTGGCTCCGGCATTACGCCTCCTAGAGGACCAACCGGCCTCCTAACGCCTCACAAGGAAATAGGCAATCCTCTCGAGACACCTTGTCCGACACCCGCCATGAGCCTTCTGCCACCCACGCCTCCTGCGTCACATGCCGATTTCGCTTGTATCGATGAAAGGCTCGCCATTGAAGTCACGATCGAGGAAGAGTTTGGAGATGACTTTGTTACCCAAGTGTACAATTATTTGTCTTTAGGATATCCATCTATCGCGCGTAATTTTGACGAGGAGCTGTCTAAAATTGCGCATATACCCGTCGCAGAGCTGAGGCAAGACGATCATCTAGCAAAGTCTACAGGGTATATTCGGTTAGGAGAGGACGGAAATTTGGTCAACGCGGAAATCACAGAAGAGTCTTGCACGCGATGGCGGGCGTTACGAATATATGTAAAGGAATGGGCGAGGCAGCACCCCAACATGAGTGAAGGCACATTAGGGGGAGCTGGTATTGCTGTGAGAAAAGGGAGCTGGGCGCTTTAGAGGGTTGCCGATTTTTTGGGTCTGATATTATCGTGTTATGATCGTTAGAGCGCATACAGTACGTTTAGCGAATAATTTGGAGCGATTTCGTGAAGCTATTCATGTTTCCCCGTCTCCCCGTCTCCCCACTCTTGTTCTCGCCCTAGAATTGCCGGCGAGCAAGAATCTTCATAGTTCAATTATTCACCTACCGTTCTCTTCCATAAGCCATGAATTGCAGGTTGCTGCATTTACTGCTAGGCGGGAGCTGAGACATGAGCGCCACCCTATATTACCACATGTTGTGTTTGAGATCTGGTTGGGGAAAGGCCCTCCTCTTCAGGCGTAGAACACGTGGAGGCCCTGTCGTCGGGGTTGTGGGGGCGCGATATCTCCCCCCTAGTCGCCATCGATCTAAGCGATGCACAGGGATTCTTATTCAGGTACACTACTTCCTTTTTTTCCTTATCTTTACACCAAAGTGTTTGATCACGATCCCCTTTTTCCCACGTTTTCCCGCAGTCCAACGCCTTGCATGTCTACCATGTGCATACGTTTGACGTACTGCTAACGGGGCCACAGGATCGCTTCGCTTGACATGCATTCCATGGCCTCGTTACGTGGTTTTGGCGCCACATCTGTTTGCCTTTCGTCTTGTGCCGACCATCACTGATTGATAACAGCGATCATGATAAACCGAGGCGATGCCGAGAACACGGCATCCAAATCTCAATATCCCGAATTGGTGCTGGCTTCCTGAAAATCTGATGATTCTAATGTACTTGCTCAAGAGCGTACCATAAGCCGTCCCTTATCGCCTTCGTTTAACGACTGACGCTTTCTAATCCAACCTCATCGGTCAGGTCGTTAAAGAGATACGAAGCCACACTGCGACAGGTCTTTGCGTCTTTCTCTGCCGCTAAGGAATCATTCGTTGTCTTCTTTCTTTAGGCGGCTCGGTCCTAAGATTTGTTACCATGCCCATGGGCTAGGAGTCCACCGACCTGCAGCAAGAGGCTTATCTGCCACATGGGTCAGTGGCTGCCATCCCACGTCCCTTCATGCGCGTGCTTCGCTTACTTCCTCCTTGAACCCAATGATACACGCTCCCTGGGCCCATACGATCCTAGCCTCAGGTACAAATGCCTGTTTAGGCCCATAAAAATTACGCCGGCCGCGACTCCCCCAGACCAATGTGCCCCGGTTTTAGCTCGTCGACTTCCAAGTGCGGGAATATCATGCCGGCCGTACTGTCAAGTGGGTCATAGTCGCGTTCCAGGCTTATATGTACGGCAATGCTCAGGAGTCGAGATTTTCTCATAAGGAATGGGTGATCTCCAGTCTAGTTGGTCGACTGACCTTCCTTACACCTTACCGATCTTCCTAGGAGTTGCACGTCTACAGTTCATCCTCTGTGGGGGTATCTATCTAGGACAATCGTGCGATTTCCTCAGACTTCCTTAATCTATGACTTTGAAGCCATGGTGGTCCTGCTTTGAATAAGTGCGCCTATCTTACATTTGGACGACAAACGATGTAGACTCACACATTTAGGACACTCACTTATAATCACATAATTTATCTAAGCTTCTTCTTCTGCGACTTCTTCTTCTTCTTCTTTGCCGTTTACGAATCCATTTCCCCAGCCATGGGTGGCGAAGGCTTCGACCAGTCATTTCAACGGCAATTAGGAACACAGTCATGGGCTCTCTACAGTGTGGGAGCGTTCCTTATAATCCTCCGAACGTAGGTTCCCTCATCCCACATAACATGCACCAGAAAATGACTTCAATTGTAGATACGCACGATTACGCAGAACCGGAGGCATCAGCCAACTTGCACCTGATGACTGGCTCATGATCACTGTTGTCCCTGCATTCTATACGACACTAATCGTTTGCTTGAACGTCATTGTCAAGGGTGGAGGAAGCAATCTATATCCACCAGAACAGTTCGACACATTCACACAAGAAGATATACAGGAGCGCATCTGGGGTAGCAAGATTGTCGTTGTTTCCGAACAGGTATGTCAAGCAAGTAGCTCGCGTGTGAAAATCTACTGATTACCTAAAGGCCATGCTTAATGCCATATGGACACTCAAAGCCTGCATGCTCTTCATGTACTATCGCATGACGGTTACAACAGTATATCTCAAATATGTCAAATGGCTTGCGATATACGTTGCCGTTGGCTGGGTAGCCGTGGAGATCGCTTTCTTCACACTCTGCATTCCGTTCAAAGGTTACTGGGGAATGCCGCCTCCAAATCCTCAATGCACAACGCTCGAGCACTATGCCATGATACAGGCCGTCTTCAACTTGAGCAGCGACATCGCAATGCTGCTAATCCCCCTACCGATGATTATCTCTCTCAGTCTTCCAGTCAAGCAGAAGCTAGTTCTATCCGTCGTCTTTAGTATGGGTACCTTTGTTGTGCGTATCTTCTCACTTCCTTCAGGCCTACCTTGTCTAACGTAACACCCATCAGATCATCGCCGCAGTCCTCACTAAGTACTACAACCTGAAAGATGTCTACGATACAGCCTACATGTTGTGGTACACGCGCGAATGCTCCGTCGCTGTTTACGTCGCGAACCTACCTGGCATCTGGCCGCTCCTTAGAGAGCAATTCCGATTCCTACGAACCCACAATTCCTCCTACCCTCAGACCAATTCCGCGCTCCCTCGCTATGGCACCGGCACCGTCTCGAAACTGCAGCGTAGCCGCATCCACATAACATCAGTTAAAAACGAAGACGAGGTTGAGCTCGGTCCCAACACCTTCACGAAGAGCGTGGCGAGGTCGATTCACTCGTCTGTCAAACCGCTGCACGACGAGGAGAGGTCAGGGAATTTTGGAGGAAGCACGACGAGGAGTGGCAGCTCAGACAGCGACACCAGGGTGCTGAATATTGGGAGCAATGGGAACGGGGGTTGGGGCAAAAGCATGAACTTGGATATCCGCGTTGACAGGGAAATTGAGGTGGAGAGGGGGAGCTGGGATGATAGAAGGCAGGCTGGGAAAGAGCATTTCGAGTGGGAATTGGACCAGCGGGGGCCAAAGACTACGATCGAGGGGCCCGAAGGGGAAGTGAAAAAGGGATGATGATGTAGATGGGTTGGGATGCGTCTTGGTCGAGACTTGGTTTAGATATAGGGCAAATAATGATGGCTCGGTGCAGTATTTTGTTTTACAAGCGCGGCGTTGCGGAAACCGTTTCGTTTTATAGTCCGAACAAGATCTTTGTGTCGAAGTACTCTTTTGAGGAAGGGCTAGGTATGGATGAGCTCTGTACTTTATATTTAGTTATTTACTAGTAGGAGAAGACAGGCAGTTCTACCCATACAGTAAAGTAAGATAATATATGAACAAGCCCCACAGTGCTAAAGCAAGAGTTTATGGATACAACTTGATGTGCACTGTATATGGCGGCCTTTACGCAAACACCTCGAGCACCAATACGTTAGTCCGTTTTCAACATATCGTATTAGCTAGTATAGCCAATTGATCTCTCTACAATGCAGTTATGCTTGCTGGCCTGTTTACTTAGAAGTGAATATAGTGTACGCAACCTTTTGCAGGGCGACTACTTTTTACAGTGCCATCATCCAAAAGAAACCGGACAATCTGCATCGTTCTACTCAACCTTCGATTCGGTGTTCAAGTCCCAATTGTTGAGATATCCAACACCAGCCTGGCACACACATTAGCATTAATCCAACCGTCGTGGCGCTGTAGGCTTACACTAAGATAAGTAGCAAAACTCAACCACGCCAGGTACGGCGCGAATAGCCACCCGCAGACAGGGTCCACCTGTCCCCAGACATAGGCGAGATACCCAGTGATTCCGGTGAGGGCTACGATGTCAGCAGTTGCTGCGATTGGCTTTTTGAACCCGAAGAAAAGAGGCATCCAGGCCAGGTTCAAGCCAAGTTGAATGGTGTAGAGCGTGGCTCCGTGCTGTGAGAATTAGTTCCGGTAGTGAGAGATGAGGATAAGTGGAACCGTATACCTTTGCTAACTGCACTGTCTCAGGGTTGATCGAGGTGGCGCCTACCGTCCACGCCCTATATGCGGTGTAGCCCATTACGGCGTACAAACTCGTCCACACTGGGCCAAATAGCCAAGCCGGAGGGTTGAGCGGGGGCTGCTTCAATTTCCCATATGTTTTTTTGGTCTGGTCGGCTTTCGGGGAGAATGTCAGATAAGAACGCCATCACATTAGCGATTGGAGGGATTGAACATACGGCGTGTTGCGTAGCCAATGCCGGCGCCACACACGACGGGGAGTAGAATTGCAACGGCAGGCTGCGCAAAAGCAAACCGCGGAAAGGTCAGGGCGGGAATATAGGTGGTCATGGTCGGGGCCAGACTACGATGTGATTGATGGCTGGCCAGGGGTCGATTTTCTGCGTCGTGAACCAAAAGTCTCTCTCGTGGCGTATGGATGTAAATTGAGAGAAAAATGGGCCCTGCGCGGACGATTTATATGCGAAACTGGCGGTCTCGCGATCTCGCGGTCTCGCGATGCCATTCCACAGTGACGTCCCGGCAGATCGCGGCCAATCATCACGTGGACGCGCAGCGCGTGCCAAGCGCACTAGTCCGGTCTAGGATGCCGGCTTGAAACCGGCCCCCGGAGCAGCTACTGAAGCCGCTCGTTCTTGCCTTGCCCGGATCCCTCTCACTCCAACAACACCTGGTCTTCTTTCGCGCCGGGAACCATCTCCAGCACATTGTGAGTGCGACCCGCTTCTTATTCGTATCCCTTCTCGCGCGCCCTCTCCTTCTTGTACAGCTGCCTTAGCAGCTTCCTACCTTTGTCCGTGGTCCTTGTATACCGCCCTGCCTCTCAGCTGCCTCTCTCCCACTTCCTTTCTTACGGGGCTGCTTCGATTGCATCAATCGCATCATGCGCCGCCGTCCTCTTGTTGACCTCCTTCATCCCGCTCGTTCTTCTTATTCCTCGCATCTCGTCATCTCTCGTTCACTTATTTGTCGTTCTTCTCTAACCGAGGCCATGATGGCAAACAGCTCCCTGGCACGATTGTCTATCGATTATCATCCCTCCCACCCGCCTGACGAGATTGCGCGCACAAACAAGCGGTTTCCTCGGCCTTGCTGCGCTGATGGTCGATCCATCGCGCTCTGTTTGCCGCAACTGAGATTCCTCTAGCTCTGACTGGGAACTCCATCGACAACCTTCATTCACCGGCCTCAATTCACCGACCGCCGCACACATCTCTACATTGGACCGTTGCACGATCAGCAATGGACTCATATACGTATGCTAGCCGCGCCCCTTTCCCTAGCTAGCCGCGCTGACAACCCGTTTAGCACCCGCGAAGATGACCGGCCTGCTGTCGACTCTTACCGGCGACGTTCTCCTGGTAAGATAGAGAGTTTCCCATTCAGCATTTCCTAACTGCTACACTAAAAAACTTTCTTTTCTAGGTGCTTAGTGCAAAAAATCGGAACACTGTTCCCTAACTGAATTCACGCTCCTTCACTCCCTCTTTAGATATATACCTCTCGTTCTGTATTATTCAAATTTGCTTGTCGCTTCTTCAATCAGTTCCAGGTCTTTTCTCTTCGTCAACCCATTCACTAACGGCGTTGCGAACAGGCACAGGTGACCGACGACCCAGACAAGGCCGTGGCCGTTCTCGATCTCCCGCCAACATCGATCGATACCAGCCCGATCGCGCTCGAGACTATGAGTACCGCCCCCGGGATGGCCCCAATCGACGTCGATCGTCCCCTCCTCCAGTGCAACCTGGCATCGATAGGTATGTCCCTGGTCAGGACAACTTCACGCCGGTTTTCACCACCAACCCGATCCCAAATCCCATGTCTCTAGAGTACCAGGTCGGATTCAACTACTTTGCGGAGTGGTGGCGTGTGGAGCAGGTCATAAAAGAGGAAAAGGAGCGTGCCAAGAATGGCGGCAGGAAGCCTGTGCTCAAAGGCGAGCGAGAGGCTCGCGAAGAGAGAGGAAAGGAACGCGAACAGATCCAGGCTGCCTATGATGAATACAAAGAGAAGCTTCAAGTGCAGATGGCGAAGAGCTTTGTCGACAAGCACAAACGTGAGGAGTGGTTCAAAGAGCGCTACGATCCTGCATACTTGAAGACCTTCAAGGCCAAACTCAGAAGTTACCGTCACGCTATTTACACTGACTGGGAGCGTCAATTGGACGATGGCATATTCGACGAGTTCACCTTAGAAGGCATATATAAGAACGAGAGTAATGGTGCAGGCGGAATCGTTGAGAAAGAAGAAGGCGAGACTACTGCAGCCAATGAAGTGCTCGGTGTTGGTGATCTCTTACCCTGCAAAGGCGGCGAGCTTCGCGACGAAGCCGCTCTCCAGCCCACGCTTCTCATCAAGACGATTGCCCCAACTGTTAATCGGGAGAAGGTCGAGGAGTTCTGCAAGGAACATCTAGGAGAAGGCGCCGGTGGCTTCAAGTGGCTTAGTCTAAGCGATCCCAACCCTCTCAAGAAGTGCCATCGTATTGGTTGGGTCATTCTGCATCCAGGTGAGGATGCTCAACCGATGATCATTGACGATCGCGGTGATGGTCGAGATGAGGACAATGAGGATGGGGCTGTTAAGGAGGACATCGAGACTCTACAAACTCCATTGGGAACTGCGCACAAGGCGCTCGAAGCTTTAAATGGCAAGACCGTTATTGACGATGACCGCGGAAACTTTACCTGTCATGTTGGAGTTCACGAGCCACCTACGGCACCACGAAAGAAAGCGCTCTGGGATCTCTTCTCTGCCCCCGAGAGGATCGAGCGCGACCTGCAACTGGCTGAGCGTTTAGTGTTCAAAATGGACAACGAGCTCAAAGAATACCCTGAGGAAGAGTTTGGGAATGTTGACGGATTGTCCAAAATCGAACAGCGTGTCGAGGATCTCCGTTCGAAGGGTTGGCTCCAGCCACCTGCCAATGCCCCCGTTCCGGCGAAAAAGAAGGAAGTCGAGGAATTGGAAGAGGGTGAAGACGAAGCTATGGAAGATGAGGACGAAGGGCTCTACGACGAAGAAGTCGATGATGAGGAGCTCTTGGCGAAGAAAAAGAAACTCGACTTGCTGATCGAATACCTTCGTCGCGTCTACAACTTCTGCTTCTTCTGCGTATTTGAGAGCGATTCAGTCCATGAACTGACCCGAAAGTGCGCAGGTGGACATCTTCGACGGCCCCGTTCCAGCCTTACTACGGCCGCTAAAGCAACCGCGCGGGCCACAGCTACCGGTCAATCCTTCCCTTATAAGAAACAGGAGACTGGAGATGCCGAAGCGGAAGTTGGCACCGTAGAGGAGAAGAAGGCATCTAAGCTTAGTGCAAAGACCCAGCAGCAGCTCCAGAGGGCCTTCAATTGGGTCAAGACTTACGAGGATAAGCTTTTGCAGCTTCTCGAGCCCGACACTGTCGACCTGAAGAAGCTTGGTGGAAAGCCGCTCGAGGAGGCCCTGGAAGACGAGATGGAGAAGTATGTCAGACAAGAAGACGAATCCAAGTGGCGCTGCAAGGTTCCGGATTGCACAAAATTGTTCAAAGGCCAACATTTCTGGCGTAAGCATGTAGAGAAGCGTCACGTGGAGTGGTTCGAGAAGCTCCAGAACGATGTGAGTTACTATCGCCTCGTGCAATGTTGTATTCTATACTGACCAAGATGACACAGATCAATCTCGTCAACACATACGTCCTGGACCCTGCACATATTGCACCATCCCGTAGCGATGCTAACAGTAACGGTCATTTCCCAATGGGCAATCACGTTGCTGCTACCGGGACTCCTCGTGGTTTCAACCTGGCCAACATGAATTTCAATCCCGCAAACGCCGGAATGCAGAATGGGTTCAACATGGCGCTCTTCAATCCCGCGATCGCTGGCGGGAATTGGGATGCAACCTTTGGCCACGATGATCGCCATCAAGGTGGACCGAATCGACGCGGCGGCCACCGGTTCAACAACCGAACGGCTGGCCCCTACGACCGGCAACAACGGGATGGGCGCAACCCCCGATTCGCAGGCAGCGGCGGGCGCTTGACACCACCTCCACGTGGCGGTAGGGGTGGAGGTGGCGGTGCGCGTTTCGGCGATGGTGGCCCTGGACCTGTCCAATCCACCCAAGGTCGCTCTATCAAGAGCTACGAGGATCTAGATGCCGTGGGTAGCGGTGGCAACGGGGAGCTCAACTACTAGGTGCAGTTGCTCCGTGTGGCGAAGGTTGCTGTGGGGCATGGACTCTCTGGTGTTTTCTATTCCAGGGCTTCTTGGCCCTGGTCGGTAGGGCTTGCTCATAGGACTGGCGTCTGGGATGGCTTGGGCAATTTGCCGACTTTTTCTTGGTCTTGGGATGCTTGCAAGTTTCGGGCTGCTGCGAGATGGGAAAATGTAGGCGAGACTCTGCTATTGTCTTTGCGCAAGGCGCGAGTAGTTCTGTAAATGTATCAAAGAAGAGGACCACTACAGACATCAGCGGGCGACAAGGGTGAAATGTGAATGCACGTGAGGGTCGAAGGCCACGGCCTGGCACGCCTAGGAAGTGACGTTGCGGATGGAGGGGCTGCCAAGGCAAGAGCGGGGATGTTTTCACAGCGTCGTGCAGGATGACGGGCTCTCAGCCAAGAAGTGAATTGAATGCTAGCAGCCGAGCCCCCAGCGGACGTGCCGTGCTATCCTTTTGTGCCATCCTTTTGTGCCCGTTGCTTGCCCTGGTCGGGCGCAGCTTGCTGTGAATCTGTCAACGGTGTGGCTTTGTCACGCTCTGCGCTCGTTCCGGTGACGAGTGAGGCTTGGCCGTTAGCTCAGCTGCTTCCAGCCCTCCGTCTCCCTCTTGCGCGCCAGGACGGCGGTGCTGCTGCTGACCGACAAGCATCTCTGCCCTCAAACCTATTTCAGAAACAGACGTGCTTGCTGACCCTCGGCGCGGCTTCATGACAGGGTCAGCCTTCCCTGTCCTCAACACCAAAGCTGCCCTGGCGATGCACTATTAGAGACACCGCCTACCCACTCGTCATAGCCACGCGTCGAGACTTGCTTGCGAGTGCCCCGGATACGGCTCGTCTATCCACTAAGTTATACACGCCATAGTCGACTAGTCTCGCCTTGCGCCTCTCGTCTCAAGCCCTGCTTCATCATGACCTCCAGCGAGCCGCCAATCCTCAAACTCAACGGATCTGCAGAGCCCACCACCATGGCCACTGAACCCTCCGTCGAGAACTTTGGAGAGCCCCGCGAGGCGCAGGGAGTGCGACCGCCAACGGCGCGAAATGACACAACCTACTCAAAGTTCTCCATGATGTCGGTCCCGCCAGAGGGTTCCATCTTGACGGGAAAGCAAGAGCATTGTGAGTGGAACAGCCGCACCCTTGAGTCGACTAGCATTGACAAGTATATAGACCTCAAGCGCGAACTCGTCTCCCAGCAAACTAAATTCGAGATCGCCGAGCTCTCCTCGCCCACGGCCCTCCAGCGCTTCGGTGCACCCTTTCGCTCAGATGTGGGGGAGGTCGCGCCCGAGGACTCCGACCTACCCATTCTTCGCTACATATTCGTTCACCACGTTCGTAATTTTCCGTTCTTAGACAAGGCGAAGGAGAAGGAGTTCTGGCAGGACAAGCTACAAACTGTACGTTGGGTTGACACCACAATGAGCAACATGAATGCTGACTAGGTCGATTTCAATACAGTTCTTGGAGTCATTCGCAAACAAACATGTCTCTTCTTCAGAGGACCGCTTAGAAGAAACCAAGAGGAGGAAGCTTGCATTAAAGGCCGAGAAGCTGTTAGAGCTCATGATAGTGTCTGGGATACCTACCGCCTCCGGCTACGAGGAGAGGATACGCTTTTCGGAAATGGAGATCGTCGAACGAGGCGCCAGCGGGAACGGACTCGCAATTAATGCGCCGAGCGGACATTTCATTAACGGTTGGGATATCAACGTTGCCGGAGTGCGGACTACATCTGTCAAAAAACGTCTTCGATATCACACTCATGCCGTGAGTACTTTTTTGGCACCATGCTTTTTTCCAGAACCCCCTGTACGAGGAACTGACACATTTCTGCAGGAATATCTCATCAGGGCCAAACAGACGGACAAGGATGACCTTTACGTCGGTCGTCGCTACCAGGATTTTGTTCAATTACACAAAAGAATTCGGTTAGAGCTTCCGGGCAAAGTTCTGCCTCCTCTGCCGCGAAAGAACAACAAGGATTCCCTTCTAAGCGTAAATGCGGACGATGACGCAAGTTCGATTTCTTCGGGATCTACCCAAGGTCCGCCGGCGGACCCATACGACAACGGCGGAGGAGGGGGAGGGGCAGGAGGCCTTCGAAGCTACCTTTGGAGCAGTCATAAGCGAAACAGTTCGACTACGTCACTCAGCAAAGGACGCTCCCCTCGGGTGTCCACCGACAATTTGCCCTACAAGGAACCACGAGTCCTCTATCGAGAGGAGCAGCGTGTTTCTCTGCGAGCCTT
The DNA here is from genome assembly GCA_010093585.1 of Melanomma pulvis-pyrius CBS 109.77. Taxonomy (NCBI): domain Eukaryota; kingdom Fungi; phylum Ascomycota; class Dothideomycetes; order Pleosporales; family Melanommataceae; genus Melanomma; species Melanomma pulvis-pyrius. The sequence goes on from MU002013.1 coordinate 27,816, forward strand.
CCTTCGAACATTTCTGCAAAACGAGACGATTGCACAATCTCGTGCGATGGCGGACTTTCTCACGGGCAATCCCGTCGATTTGAATGAGGAAGAAATGGAAGACATCGAGAGACGAAAGGAAATGGACGAGAAGCGCATCGAGGAGCAAAAGCAATTCTACGAGATTGCACGGCAACGAGCGGCGGATCTCGACATACACATGGAGAAGTTTAGACGCGAAATTGTGGAGAGCAACGGCTTATCTCATCTTTTCCAGGAGGTCAGAGTGAAGAACACGATTGCTGAACTCAAACCAGAGTATCAAAAGTTCGCCGAATGGTTGCGGATAGAAGTCGCTGCCACTATTTACCATCTCTTCCTGGCAGAGGACAACTCTCCAGAGCTATTCGCACAGTTAAAACGCATCCACTCCCTCGTCCCTTATACCGTTCTAAAGAACGTCATCAGAATCGCCAATCCTGCAGCAGTCATGAGTGGCGTTCTAGATCTTTTCCTTGCACAACCCTTTGGTGCTCGGTCCCTACTACAACGAATGTTTGGTATGGCGATCAACGACGGTGTCCGCTCTGTGCAAAAGTCCATTGATACACTTGGGTCTACGAAGGTGAAGGATGATGTTCTTTGTGCGAAGATAAAGGCATTCGTCGATGCCGACGAGGATGTTAAGGAGATAATACGAGCAGAGTCGGTAAACGAAAGCGTTGATATTGTGGTCACCATCCTTCGATCCGACTTTTTCGAGCCCGAACTCAGCTCCGAACAAGTCGAGAAGGTGTTCAATGCCTATGTTGCCTGGAACAACGCGGTGGAAAATGTGAGCCGCAATCGATTCAGCAGAAAGTCCAGCAATTATAGCAATCTTAGCGTCAGTACTAATGGGTCCGGACAGTTCGATGCAGAACTACGACAGGGTGCTGAGCTTTTTGCACATCTTAAGCAATATCTTAAGCTCTGCTTAAGACAGCGAGATAAGGTTATGATGTTGCAAATAATTGAAGAGGTGAGACATAATTTTCGTCAGAAATTTTTATTAGCTAACAATTTCTAGCCTACAACGCTACACCTCTTCCGCGACTTGTTCACCATATTCTACGAACCCCTGGTCCGAGTTTATAAGTCTGCAAATGTCTACAACAGCATTACCGACTTTGCTATGTTCATCGATGATATGATCCGGGTCATTGAAGCATGCCAACGACAAGACGTCTCCGCCGATCCTAATCAGACAGTGCAATCTTTCATCGATCTTTGTGCACGACACGAACACAACTTCTACAAGTTTGTTCACGAGGTGCATAACCATGATAACGGACTGTTTGATCAGCTCATGGGGTGGTTGGAAGGGATCCTTGAATTCCTTCGTCATGGACCAAGAGGAGGCGGAAAGTTGGACATGAATGCTCTATTCCAAGGCGGGATGGACTCGGCCGTGATAGATAAAAACAAGGCTATCAGGGAGATCAACTCCTTGATCAAGTGGCAAACTGCACGCAAGAAGTGGCATTCAGACAAGACAAGGCAGAAGATGGCAAGCGGTGGTGGAGATGAGCCAGGAGACATGATGGGAGGTATGGCCGGTTTCAAAACATCCGATTTCGGCCTCAATGCAGTAAGTACCTGCTCACCTTTACTATAGTTCGCAAAAAATACTAACTAGATTCAGCTTGACTTACAAGACCTTGAACTCGACGATGACGGAGATGACGACGATAGTGACGAGGACTATGACGATGAGGACGTTGCCGATCCCATCGAAGCTGAACGGAGGAACCGAGCCAAAGCCCAGGAGAAACTCAGAAGAAAGGCGGGAGAGCCGGCGAAACCGCCTATTGAAGAGATCAGTAAACTGCATCCGAGTTTCTTAGCTATGATGCGGTCGGTGCTAGCAGAGTAATAGGCGGATTCATAGCCTGCGTGCCTTTGGATATCGTAAAAAAACTCGGTGTGGGTTTGTATATGAGTGGGCGAGACGGGCTGGATAGTTGGCCTGACTATGGTTCGGATGGGTCGTGCTGGAATGGTTTAGACAACAAGTTACCAGAGTACAAAGATTATTCTTCCTCACTTTATTTTGGCATCGGTCGGCCTAATCATGGCTTCACGTTGTGTTACGACAGTTCTATTGATGATAAACTCGACTCTGCTGAGTAGTTCTGCTGCAGATCATTGATTACTGCCAAACTCATATAGAAAATTGATTCAGGCTATCTGTTATATTCCGAGGGCATCATATAAAGGCGTATATTATCGACCAACTGACCAACTGACCTCCCCTCCTCCCACTTCCTCTTTTGATTAGTGCCGTATCCCTAGTATGTAAGCAAAATAACGTGCTCAACTCACCTTTCTATCCAACTCCGCTAGCCAGCCCAATTATAGAAAACCCTGTTATGTATTTCTGTCAACTCTACGCGAAAGGCTACTGCAGGGGTGAGCTGGCAATGAAGCCCGGATATGGGCTGCATTGTGAAGGGGGTGGCCTAGATCTGGGCCACCCGATGAACATTGATACAAGATAGCTTTAGGAGCTAGCTCTGAGTAACGCCGCCCTGCCGCCTCTCTTATCCATCTTCTATCTCCTGTGTCTATTCTCTCTCCATCCCTATTCATTCATAATGGCAAAGCCTAAGAAGCGTTTCATCCAGCGAGCGAAGGAGAAACGAGGCACTGAACTGCCTCCCTCTGTCAATAGAGAGCGGATTGTCAAAAAACTGGAAGACAAGACACTTGGGCTCCATTAACAGAAGCTAGACGAATGAAATCGGTCAGTACGAATGTAGTAGTATGGCAATCCTTACGAGCTAAGAATCAACGCAGCTTCGTTCGAGAGGAGCGCCCACGCGCTACCGTCTAGGATTGGAGGCTCTCAGGCATTCTGTCTACCTCTCGGCAGTCAGTAATGACGGCACGAAGAAATCAGAAGCATGTGTAGAGACTGTTCGAAGTTATTGGAATCGATTCACATCGAGTCCACTTGCCAGAGAGGCACTGATCGAGGATTGAGACTTAAAGTAAGTCGACAAGACTCTGAACTAGAACCTGGGCAGTGTACTAATCACCGTGTTTGGAGCAGGACATGAAGTTAGGTACTCATAAGTTACCGGTATTACTCTATGTCTTGCTATCAAGGATTATAACATAAGATAACAACAAACTCCTCCTGCTTATATAGAGAAAGGAAATCTCGCTAAGCCTCCTTTGCTTTGTCCTTCAGCCTTGTCATCTGTTTGCATTTCACAGAGCACCCCGTCTTGGGCATAGATCACTTCTCGATCATAGTTATTCCGATCCGAACTGCTGTTCTTCCTCCGTGCCGCAAGTATGCAGGTGCCACTGTGCTCATCCTACGTTTCCACTAAAAAACATGGCCTTTTGTCTGCTTGATGCCAGTGACATCAATGTTTCGCCATACCAGAGTCGAAACGAATCCAATGACCCAAACGGCCGTACCAGCAGTGAACAGATACTTCTGAGCGTCTCCGTAGGCATGCTGAATAGCCAGGCGAGTGGGTGAACCGACCGGGTATGACAGCTGCGTGACGATGTCTCCGTAGATGATAGCCAAGTTTGGAAGATCCTCAGCAGGGAGATATAAGGCGAGCTTCTTGGGTAGAATATCTTGCCAAATAGCTGCGGAAATAGTAAAGCCAATTGCATTACCAATGTTTGAAAACATTGACAGGACAGCGAGACCGACAGCAAAGTATTGTTGCTTTTCACAGATAGCCAAAATGGCAATCTCTGCGGTGATAACGATAATACCGTTGCCAAAGGCCATGAAGATCTGGCTCATGACGATATAACCAACATTCAGGCCAGGCTGGCGGAAGTGGATCATGAGGCTAACACCGAGAATCGAGAAAGGAATTGCAACGTAGAGAGTGACAGGTTTGTAACGTCCAGTATAAGAAATGACTGCGCCTCCGAAGATGGTGAAGATGAAGCTGGTAACGGTGTATGTCTGGACGACGTAGCTGGCGTGTGCCACGTCTAGGCCTTGGACCACTTGAAGGATCGAGCTGAAATAAGCGGCCCAGCAGGCGTTGCTGAGAAAGAGTATGAGGGAAAGGATGCAAGCGCCGAGGGCGGTCCGATCCTGAAGAAACTTCCAAGGTATGAAGGAAATCGGAGCAAAAAATCTCTCCCAGACTCCAAAAGCAATAAGGAGTACAATACCAACGACAAGAAAGCAAATAATTATAGCAGAGCCCCATCCCTTGGCTTGTATGGTGTAAAGATTGAACGGCAGGAGAAAGAAAGCAACGCCAGTAGACAGTAGTAACAAGCCGGCAGCATCAAACTCGCGTAGGTAGTAAACTAGGGATTCCCAAGGGGAACGCTTACTCGCGCGTGTCGGAACGATGCCTTGCTTCTTGGCCCTAGAGAAATGATACGTGAAAAGACCAAAGAATGGGAGCGTAACAGCTGGAATAAGAATACTCGCCATTCCAAAGGCCCAACGCCAGCCAGCTCCTTTCAGAAAGGCGGATGAAATAGGTCCGCCTAGCCAGGGAGTGATGACATATGCCGTGCTGCACAGGGCTACTACGAGACCTCGATTGCGCAGTGAAGTGATATCCGCCAGAAAGACATTAAGGCTGAAACCAATGCCATTTAACCCAACCAAGTAGAAGACTTGCGAGGCAGCGTAAGCCTCGACGTTGTTGCAGGCCGCGGATATGATCAGCCCAATGACTGCAAGTAGGACGCAGAAAAGGAAACCCTGGGGTCGGCCAAAGATGTCGAGAGCTTTGCCGATGCTGAGATTCGTGACGCCGCAGATGACAGAACTCAGAATGCCCGTGGTTGGCGTCAGCGAGTGCTCCGCAAAGGCCGACGTGACGTAAGGAAGAAGCGCCCCACTGACTCCAGATACCAGGCCTAGAACAAAGTAGACCAGCCAGATTAGAACGTAGGAAACCACGAGTGCTGTTTTGGACCAATAGATGGTCACGGCCTCGATGTCCTGGACACCTTTTTGGAATTCGATATCGACAATGCCGTCCTCGGACTTGGTCGCATTGACGGGATGGTCCAAGTCGTTTTCTGATCCTGGGGTACTCTCTTGCACGGCATCGCAAACATTCCCGAGCTTTTCATCGCCATGATTGTCGACTTCGGGTCCGATTGCCATGGTTGGATGATTGTCGAGGGCGTTTGTAGATTGCTTCCCTACAATGCCGTCTGCCCCAGCTCGATTGAAGAATGTAATGCAAAGAAGCTGAGGAGCACGGTGCGTTTGTGATTGGCCTCAGGAGGTTGAAGAGGTTGAAGGGATCTCTAGATAGGGTTGAGATTGAAACAGGAAGAGATGGGGCAACGAAAGCTTTCTGAAACTCAACACCGACGAAATGGGTGGTGTTTATGTTGGTTAGTTAATGTTCGTCGACGAGTCTAGATGTATTGACATTGGAGCCCAGGTAACCGAATCAAGTTAAGAAAAACGAAGGATTTGCTCTCAAACTCTCTCTTTTACGCGAGTTTGTCCTACTAGAATGCCTGGAATCTAGTAGACATACCGCATACCTAATCTAGCAAAAGAGAGATATGCTAGGGCTCAACTAGGGCAGTTTTGGTCCTGCAATCTAAGTGGAGGAGACTTTGTTAGAATGGGCCTCTTTGCCGAGAGACGTGAGAGGCTGAAAAGTAGGCTGAGTGGCCCATTGTAAATAGCTGAATCTCCAATTAGATTACAGAACCAAACTGCTGAGTTGAGCATGGCATATCTCATTGTTGCCGGGTTATGCGGTAGTACATGCTTTTCTTGCTAGACCATGATTGGCTTTTGGAAATCAGCTCTAATGTGCTCAAGCTTCATCACAGCCCACAAGCTTTACCACAGTCCACCAACTTTGCAACAGTCCACGAACGCTACTTCAACCTGCAGATCAAACTTTTAATTGACTTTGCCGTCACATTGTGGCGCGTGATGACATATTGGCTTCACCCGGCTTACTATGCACTAGAGAAGAGCTTGACAGCTGTCTCAACTTTATTTCAACATCTCCAAAGCACTGTCCAAAGCACTGTCCAAAGCACTGTCCAAAGCACTGTCCAAAGCACTGTCCAAAGCACTGTCCAAAGCACTGTCCAAAGCACTGTCCAAAGCACTTTGCGGTCGACAATTTCATTTGAGGGCACTATCATTGGTAGTTGGCTAGCACCACCACACCTGGGGCTTTCCTGCAAGCTGGCTAGAAAATCACCTCAAAAGCTCTCATCGACTTTCTCCAACGCAAACCCTCCGCCATACCTGACCTTCGCCAGTGCAACAGCTATTCCGCCACTGCGGAAACTTTGGGATGTGGATAACACATATACAGGCGACTAGCATCGCCTATCGTCATTTCCGTCACGACTACTCCTACACTGTTTAATAGCATCTTAATTGCCACCATCTCTTGCCAGCATGCGCCTTTATTCGCTGCTCTGGTCAGCATGGCTGCTGGCTCCATCCGTCCTTGGGGGCACGCCGTTCCAGGGTGAAATAAATGGCATGCCTGTCAATCCCTACTATCCATTCTGTGCTATGACTTGTTTGCGGTCCATCTCTAGCTTGACACTGTCCTGCTCCACCATGGAAGGTGGTACTCTTGGAATGATGAAAATGCTCACACCCTCGGCGTGTTGGGCAGAGAACACACCCTATCTCGCCACTCTTGCCTATTGCATGCACGAAAAATGTGCCGAATACAACAACACGATTGCAGAGCTCGAGAACTTCTGGGAGACCCAAGCCACTGGCCAATCTAACGCCGGTCAAACTGGAGTTCCACCGAAGTGGTCCTACTCCGAGTCGCTCGCAAATGTTAGTGCCAGTCCCCCAACGACGGTACTCGATGCAAAGGATACATCGCTCAACGTCACCTCCCTAGTCAACCCGCTTATTTATTTCAAGCAATGGAATATCTTGACGAGTGTGCAGCGCGAAACGGCGCAAGAAAATGTCTTTGGGTAAGATCATCTCCCTACTCCTAATCAGCTGTATGTTTCAAAATGCTAAATGGATGTAGGATCGCGCTACTCGTTGTTGGTTTTGGAGTACCTATAGTATTTACCTGGCTTGGACATCTCCCGCTCATCTCCACTCTTGTTAGAAATCTCAAACCTTATCTAGTCTGGCCGAGTCTCATCGGGACCTACTCCATGCGCCCGCTTCCTTTCCTCCTTGGGAATGTGCCTACCCGCGGACAATCGCTTTACATTGCGCTGTTTTTCATTCTCAACGTTGTTTTGACTGCGGTCAGGTACGAATCTCGCCAGCCAAATGCTTGGTACGCAGACAAATGGACCGAGATTATGGCCTATATCATGTATCGAACGGGAGCGCTGGCGTACATATTCGCACCTCTCATCTGGCTCTTTGCTGGAAGGAACAACTTTCTTCTTTGGACAACGAATTGGTCGCATTCAACTTTCCTCCTATTACATCGCTGGATTGCCCGGGTTTTCACGCTCCAGGCCATTCTTCACTCTCTCGTTGCCCTGGTACTGTACCAGCATGAAGGGACGTATGCTACTGAAGTGAAACAAAAATATTGGATTTGGGGCATCGTTGCTACCCTCCTGGCCGTCATTCTTACGTTTGGAAGTGGGCTCTTCGTTCGTAAATTCGCGTACGAGTTCTTCTAGATTCAACATATTGTCCTCTCCGTCATCATCATTGTCGCCATGTGGTTCCATGCCACCGACCTATATGCGTTCCTTGGCGGATATCAGTACTGGCTAATCGCCATCTCTGCAATCTGGATGTTCGACCGCTTAGGGCGTCTTTTGCGTATCACTATGGCCGGTGCACAACGAGCCAGAGTCACGTCGATTAGCGACGAGTATGTCCGGATTGACATACCCAACATCCGCTGGGGAGCCGAGCCGGGCAAGCACGTCTACGTCTACTTCCCCACGCTCCATCCGCTTCGGCCATGGGAGAATCACCCATTCTCCATTTTGCAGACAGCGCTGGTGCAGCCGGCGCGAACCCACGTCGGCTCCGACGCCCACAGTCAGAGCTCCGCGGAACAATTTGACGAGCACCACGACGTAGAGAAGATCCAACCGGTGAAGCCAACCACCAAGTCCCTCGTCCAAACCCGTCCCGACATTGGTCTCACGCTCTATGTTCGCAGGGGGACCGGCGCGACCAAGCATCTTGCCGAACACGACAGCCTACTTACGCTCGTAGAGGGCCCGTATCCCAATAATTACACTCGCGAAGTCCTCCGCGCTGACCGCCTGTTGCTCATCAGTGGCGGTATCGGCCTTACGGGTATATTGCCCTATGTCAACAACCACTGGAACGTCAAACTAGCCTGGAGCGTTAAGGAATCGGCCCGCGCCGTAGTTACCGACTTGAGCGGTGCGCTCAGCGCAGTTGTAGACAAGGACATTAGGATCGGGAGCCGATTCGACGTCCAACAGCTCCTGCAGGATGAGATTAGCGCCGGCTGGAGACGAGTCGGTGTGGTTGTCTGTGGGCCGGCTGGGCTTTGTGACGATGTCAGGGCAGCTGTTTCGGCTGCTGCCAGGCATAGTAAGACGGAGTTTGAGCTCGAGGTGGAGGCGTATTCGTGGTAAGGAGCTTGTGTCCTTAGGTTCGGTGCTTTTGGGCTATGTCGTCGAATGTGTAATGCTGGAACGATCCCTATGAGTCTTGGGATTTATTATCAGCTGCTAGGTGGCTAGTTCCATTACCAAAAATTACTACTCACTAATAGGCAGACCACTAATATGATACGCCTCAACTCTTTCTGTCTCTAATGTTACCTAGAATACCTGTCAGCCTAAAGGTGTAAATACACAGAGGGAGAGCAGAGCAAGGACGTTTCTGGTCAACATTAGGTTGTTCGCGCAGGTGGCTAAAGAAAAAAAGTCCTCTTTTAAAGAAACGTTAAAGGTCGACCTTGAGCGAAAAGTTACACTTTACTGTCGAAAGGGATGCTTAGTCAGACATCAAGATGAGACGATGAAGAGTGCATCAATTTCTACATAACGTTACCGTGCCAGACGGAATCAACCAGCTATATAAGTATACAACACTCTGTAAGCAGAAAGCAATGTACAGAACACCTTTCCATATTAAGCTCAGTCTCAGGTATGCTTCAGATATTCATTTGAGATGGCCTCCCAAGTTCATATCCCGACATTCACGCTCAGATCATCACCTCTCCTTCTTGCGATCATAGTGTGGGTCATTGACGCATGTTCCCCACAGCTTTAATCTAAGTTAGTAGCGGCATCGCAATATGTATCTTTGCCACGTAGAATCATAGCCTCGTTCTCTCAGCACAGCATCGTGGCGATTACAATCGGGACCCAAGGACACCTTCCAGCAAAGCACATGTCCTCCCTCAAATGCCATTTATCCTCCCCTCCTCCGTACTCATCCTACCCTCCCCATCCCTCATCCACACATCCTCCTGACTGACCGGGCGATCCCCCTCATTAATAACCATCGCCTCCCTCCTCCTCCTTCTCAAATCCCTCTCCTCAACACTATCCTCCAACCCCCTCATCTCGGGCTCCCTCGCATCCCGCCAATCCAGCGTCCGTCTCCCCTCACTCCTCGACGACCTTAGCGCGCGCGGCGTCGGCGGCAGCACCACCTGCTGCACCACATCGTGATCACACAGCAGGCTAAACGCCAACTGCGCCCTATGCTTCACCCGGGGCTTTGCAGATGACAAGTCGTTGAGAAGACGGGAGCGCGAGGGGCCATGCGCGAAGAACCTCTCGCACAGGATTTTGGTCGCGGCTTTCCGGATCTCGACGTTGTCGCACGTGGCGAGGGTTTCGAGGGAGGAGGTTTTGATCGCGTCTTCTTTTCCCAGCCTTAAGAGGGGAATCGAGGGACGGGGCCCCGGTTGGTGGACCGTGGTGAGAGTCACGATTTGGGTGAGGCCGTGGGATACGCCGCGAACTGCGAGGAAGGTGAAAACACCTGGGGATATCAGTGGATGTGGTGGGGGAAATGGGGGAGGTGGGGGATTTACCGAGGCCGAGCCATAGCCAGTGATCTTCTATCCTGGGGACCATTCTTTGGGGTTCATGCTGTGGGTGGCGTGGTTGTAATCATTGCTGTGGGTGCAGTGATGTATGACGCCTGTGATGGATGATGCGTAAGGAGTGGAGAGCAGGGATCATGCACGCTAACCCGACTATGGAATGCAGTGAAGAGCTCGGACCGCGCTCGAAATCTTGGCTCTGAAATTTCGACAACCGACATTTGCTCACCTTCCTCAAGGCGGCATCTTCAAGAATACTGCGAGCCCTCCACGGCTTGCTTTCACACTCGGAATGCCTCCCTCACAGCTAAAGCGCCTCAAGGCCTCCCTCCGCGAACAAGGCATCACGGGCCCTCAGAAATCCAAAAAGCAGAAAAAGTCCCAGAACAAGAACGCCGACCACCGCGCTCAGCAAGCCGCCGCTCTCACCAGCATCCGCGAGTCTTTCAATCCCTTCGAATTCAAAGCGCTGTCGCGCCCCAAGAAATTCGAGTACACCACCAACCGACCGCAAGATGCGAAGAAAGTACTCGGCCGTCCTGGCGTCACGAAGAGCCTGGGCGAGGAAACGAGACGGAAGACATTGCTGCCGGAGATGAATAGACGGAATAAAGTGGGTGGGATTCTGGATCGGAGAATTGGAGAGAATGATCCGAGTATGAGCCTGGATGACAAGATGATGGCGCGGTTCGAGCGCGAGCAGCAGATGAAGAAGGGGATTAATGTGTTTGATTTGGAGGAGGCGGAGGATGAGATCGAACTCACCCATGCAGGCCAGTCGATCAAGTTTGACGAGGCCGCCGAGGACTATGATGCTGCTAGTATAGCTGGGTCGAGCGATGGCGAGGAGAGCGGCTTTCTGCAGCGCAAGAGGAGGAGAGATGATGGCGAAGGTGGAGAGGAAGAGAATGATGGGCCCGAGGAGGAACAGCCAGAAAGGAAGAAGAGCAAGGCGGAGGTCATGAAAGAGGTCATGGCGAAGTCGAAGCTTCACAAGTACGAGCGTCAGCAGCTTAAGGAGGACGATGATGATCTACGGGACGAGCTGGACAAAGAACTACCTGATATTCTTGCTGCGCTGAGAGGGCATTTCAACAAGGCCCCGGTTGCTCCTGAGCCACCGAAGGAGGCTGAAACACCCAAGACGGACTTTGGCATCAATCCTGATCGCGCTGCTCTTCTGGCAGGCTTGGATAGAGACGTAGCAGACAAGGAATACGATAAGAGAATGCGCCAAATGATGTTTGATCAGCGGTCGAAGCCCACGGAGCGAACAAAGACAGAGGAAGAAAAGGTGCTGGAGGAGGCAAAGCTCTTGAAAGAGTTGGAAGAAAAGCGATTACGCAGAATGAAAGGAGAGCTCGAGAGCGATGAGGAGGAGGAACCTCAACGGAAGGATGACGACGAGGAGATTGAAGATGAGGACGTGGAGAGTGTACGTGACGATGCGGACGAATTTGGTCTCTCGAAAAAGGCACCTGGACAATGGACTCGACCAGAGGGAATTGACGATGAAGACGATTTCCTGCTGGAGGACGATCTCATTGCTAGCGACTCTGAAGCCGATATCTCTGAGGTGTCCGAGGATGAGTCTGAGGAGGATGAGACTATGGCTGTGGATGCCGACGACGAGTTCTTGAAAGACGTGGTCACACATTCTAGGAATCCGGCGAAAGGAGTCAATGGTGTGCCCATTGGTAGCGCTCCCACTAAACTTGCCTACACATATTCGTGCCCCCGTACGCACGAGGAGCTTCTAGAAGTGTTTAAAAATGTTCCTATCGCAAACATCCCCACCGTGGTTCAACGCATTCGAGCCTTATATCATGCAGGCTTGCACGAGGAGAACAAGGAGAAGCTTGCCGACTTTGCATGCGCACTCGTAGACCACATCTCCTACATAGCAAACCAGACGCCTGCCGCGCCCCTCACCCTCATAGAGACTTTCATTCGTCACATACATTCGATGTCAAGGTCCTATCCCGTACAAATAGCCACACGCTTCCGCCACCAGCTTAAGCAACTACAGGCCTCCAACGATCCGACGCCCGGGGATTTGACAATTCTTACGGCGATAGGAACGATATATCCAACTTCAGATCACTTCCACCAAGTCGTAACGCCCGCTATCACTTTGATGGCGCGCTGGCTAGGCCTCACCTCACCAGCATCGACAAAGGACATTGCCACAGGCGCGTATATTGGCACATTGTGTATCCAGTATCAAAAGCTTTCCAAACGCTACATCCCCGAACTCATCCGCTATACCAGTCTCTGCCTCAAATCGCAACACATCACCCCCGCTCTCCTAACCACCCACACAAAGAACATCCTCGCCCTCGCAGACCTCTGGACCGGTACGCCCGCCTTCATCGAAATCTTCACACCCTTCCTCGCACCCCTTACCACGCACTCCCAGACCGCCGCCCTCCAACGGCTCCAAATCCTCCTCAACACCGCGCATCTCCAACGCCGGCCACAAGAACTACACCACCACCGGCCCCTCCCGATCAAGACGTCGATCCCCAAATTCGAAGAAGGCTTCGACCCGAACAAGCACTACGACCCGGACAAGGAACGCACAGAATCCAGCAAACTCCACAAAGAGTACAAGCGGGAGAGGAAGGGCGCCATGCGCGAGCTGCGCAAGGACGCGAATTTCATCGCGAGAGAGAAGCTCAAGGAGAAGAAGGAGCGCGACCGCAAGTACGAAGAGAAGTACAAGAGACTGGTGGCGGAAATTCAGGGCGAGGAGGGGAGGGAGAAGAACGAGTACGAGAGGGAGAAGAGAAAGAGGAAGGGTGGGCGGTAGGACGTTGGTGTTGTTTTAAAAAAGTGTTTTAGATGCGGAGAGGATTTATTTAGGAGTCTAGTGTGTACAGATTTCTACCTGGGATTAGGAGAATGAATAAATACTTCTGTACGAGGAGGATGCTTGGCCATATCCACACATTGGCTAAGTACCAAAATTTCTTGGAATCGATGCCGTTCACATGCAGTAAATGCTCAGCCGATTGAATTCAGCCCCGAGGCCAAATGATGATTTTTTGTAGTATACTAGTGTACAAGACCCACCAATGATACACAGCACTCCAAATGCAGGCCTGTTTTTGAATATCTGGGTATTTTCTATCTTTTCGAGTGGATTCAAGCACCCCAAACTCTCGTTGATTGGAGTTCATATAACACACACACACACAAGTCTACAGGTCTATTACACATATGAAAAACACGTTGAGTTGTCGTTGGCACCGCTACTCCTTCTTCGTCTCCTCTTTGGGCTTCTCGGCCTCTTGCTCTGCACGCGCGCGGTTGTCCTGTTCGGTTTGCTCCGCGCTGCCTGTGCCGCCTGTGGAGCTGTCGCCCGAGCTGGCTTCCGCCTCCTCGGCCTCTTTGGGATCGACCTTTTTGGGCTTGTCGTCTTCGTCGATGTTCTCCGTGTCCTTTGGTGAGGCGGTGGCCTTGTTCTCGTGGCCGCGTGCTTGCTGGTTCTCCTCGTCGATGAGCTCTTGTTGCTCCCTGAGGACCTCGAGACGCTGCTTGTTAGTTGCGGCGCCCTCGGCGCTGTGCACCTCGAGTTCGATCTCGTGATAGAGTTCCTCTGGGATGCTGGAGAGCACGGCCTGGAGCGCGTCGATCTGGGATGTCATTTCTGACTCCTTGCCCTGGGCGTATACAAATGCATTTGAGAGGACGAGGAGAGTGGAAGGAATATTGAACTTCAGGCGCAGATCAAGCCACGTCTGGAGGTCCTCGCGTAGCCTGGCTGGTGAGACACCATGAGTCCTGAGACCGCGGCTTGCGGCGGCTGTTTGGAGTTCCGGAACTGAGAGAGAGCTGACGCCCTCGAAAGAGATTGCGCGGTCGTCACGCTTGATTTGGCGCATGCGGAGGCGGACCTGGTAGCGGAGGAAGTTGTCGGTTCCGAATGAGGTCAAGTTCATGTAACGGCAAATTGCAACGAGCTGGGGCCGAGAAAGGTTGTCGAGTGTCAAATCATCCTTGAAGATTTTGCAGACCTTGATGATATCCTCTTGGGAGGGCGACTCGCCAGTAGTTCGGACCTGCGGCGTTATGTTAACATCATGTGATACGAGCAGGAATTTGGGGGTCGTCCTGTACCTTGCGGAAAAACTCGGAAAACTCATCCTTCTGTGCATTCTCTGCAGAAACTGGTAATCCGGTCTCCTTTAGAGTCTGGCGAAGGAAGCTGCTGACTTCTTTGCGTGTGGATCGGAGGCTCTTGGCCTTGGCGTCTTTGGATGACTGGCCTTCATATGTGCTAGGAAGCATGTTGGGAAATAGCTTAAGGGCGACGGGAAGAAGCAGTTCGGCAAAAGGGACAAGGACGAAAACGGAGAATGGAACTAATCGACCCAGATCCTGGACTGTTCGTTGCAACTGTAATTAGGGGTTAGCTATGCCAATCAGTCCCATGCGCTTTTGTGCCCTACCTGTCGATGCTCTCGCCGAGTGAGTTCATATCCAGCGGCCATCTTCAAAGCCAGCCGTGAACTGATCTTAACCTCGGTTACGAGCAGTTTTGTGCCATCCCAGTAGTGATTCGCCTCCTTTTTCACCTTTTGCCAGACTGTGAGCTTGGGCTTCTCTTCCTCTTTCTTTGCCACCGCCTTGGCCCCGTCCTTGTTCTCTCCTGTGACCTTCTCTGCCGCCAGCTCTGTTAGGGTCTGCTTTTCCTCTGCTTTGGTCTTTGGTTGGGCGGTTGGGACGCCCTTTGGAATGGTGACATCCGGCGTCCCCGGGGAGGCTGATTTCTCGGAAGCCTTGTGCTGTTCGTCCTTGGGAAGGGGCTTCTTGGCTTTTTCGGCGTTGAAGCCGGGAGGTGGAAAGTTGTGGCCTGGACCGGATGACGTAGACGGCTCGGTGGCCATTGATCGGCGGGGGATCAGGATAGCAATCGCAGATATGTGCTGAGGGAGCTGGCGATGGTGAGGGCGTCCTGCGGTCCTCATGCCCGCTCTGAAGACGGCGGGCGCTGCCCGGGAGGCAGCTCGACTGACGTACATTGCGCCGGAAGCAGATGGGTAAGGAGCGACGGGTGGTGGGGTTGAGCGGTGGAAACGAGGACGGCAACAGAAGCGTGGTCAGCGTGCTGCCTGCGATGGAAGCAAGCCAAGAAGGGTTGTTGAGGTGTGAGGGAGCGTCGTAGCTGCTGACCGAGAAATTCAAGCACGCCGCTCCCGGCTGTCCCTGGCCAGCCAAGCTTTGAGATCTTCTCGGGCCGGCCTTATCCACGTGGGGTGGACGGCACGTGACCGCCATGGGATGATCTCGACTGTCGACGTGCTCACGAATGATGTCAGCGTCTGCGCAGTACCGGGCCAGGCTTGAAAATCAAAGACAACAGGGGGTGCGCTGGATTCACCGCCCGACCCAGAACACGCTGGCTCATATACGAAGTGTAGGTGATTCTCTCGGTCGTGCAGTGATTCCTTGCCTCTCCTAGACCGTCACTACCACCTAGGAGCAAGACAAGACGGCCAGCGTAGCTCTGTACCATCCCACCGTGCAAGGGTATCTCTTACCAAGGTGGAAACCTGGAGAAAGGGCACTGTTCGGTTCCCGACCTTTGTTCACGAGTTCGCGGTTCGGTTGCGCGTCGGCGGCGATTTCGGCCCTGTCTGGCCTGTGCTCGAAATGTTGCACCCCTCCCCATCACCTCCGGCGTCGAGTGGCCAACGCCAACACCTAACATATTCTGTCTGACGCCCACGTTTCGCTCCTTCGCCTAGTCCCTTTGTTCACCTCTCGCTGTGATCGCTCGCCTAGTAATAGTCACCTAAATACTTTTGTACTCCGCCAATATGCACCTTCGCTAGCACCCGTGGACTTCCTTCCGGAGCCGTTTGGCTTCCATTCCACCGCCCGGCCCTGGGCACTTATTCAAGAGCTCCCGACCGCATCTCCGAACATCATTACTCAGACTATAGAATGGCACTCTCAAGAGCAGCAAGAATCATACTGGTTGGCGCACCCGGGGTGGGGAAGGGAACACAGACGGAACGCTTGATGAACAAGTTCCCCCAATTGTCATCCATCAGTTCCGGCGATCTTCTTCGGAAGAATGTGAGAGAACGGACGCCTCTCGGTGCGCTCGATGAATCCATGGCACA
The DNA here is from genome assembly GCA_010093585.1 of Melanomma pulvis-pyrius CBS 109.77. NCBI lineage: Eukaryota > Fungi > Ascomycota > Dothideomycetes > Pleosporales > Melanommataceae > Melanomma > Melanomma pulvis-pyrius. The sequence continues at coordinate 43,951 of MU002013.1, forward strand.
GACGTAGTCTAATAGTGTACAGGTATCCAGGCCGAGTCGACCATCAAAGCTGGCGCCCTGGTTCCAGACAAGATGATACTTCGCCTGATTGTCAACGAACTCAGCATGCGGGGATGGATTACGGACCACACAGTTCGACCTTACTCGGTCTATTCAAGCTCAATGAGTCTGGGCATGGGCGACTCGGTGGATTCCGTCTACATCCCCTCGGGCCTACGAACCTCAAAGTACAACTACTCGGAGCACCCGTCGGCGTCCTTTATACTCGACGGCTTCCCGCGGACTGCAACGCAGGCGCTGCAGATAGATGATCTCATTCCGATTAACATGGTCGTGAATATCAACACCCCCAGTGACATCATCATCGATCGCATCTGCAATCGGTGGGTCCATGCGCCGTCGGGGCGCGTGTACAATACCACGTTCAATAAGCCAAAGGTGGACGGCAAAGACGACGTGACTGGAGAGGCTCTGACACGGCGCGCGGACGACGATCCAGAGACGTGGAAAGCGCGGTTGAAGAACTTCAAAGAGACGAGTCAATCGTTGCTGGAGCACTACGACAGGCTCGGCGTGCTGTGGACTGTGAACGGGAACAGCAGCGACGAGATCACGCCGCAGCTCCTGAGGGAGTTTGGCAAGCGGTTTGGAGCACTCGAGAATTGATTTGCAGCGTTTCGTTTGCAACACCGACGTTGGCTTTGGCTTGGTTGTGCTTCCTTTCTCCATTCACCGCATGTACAGTTGCCCGGCTTTGGTACATAGCGCTGGGCAGAGGCCTTTTCCTCCTCCGTAGAACGATTGTAATTCCACCTCCGCATCCGCTAGATATTGTTGCCATGCACACCGACTTGCGCCCGTGCCATCGCCCTCGCAGCATAGACGACGTCGCGCACATGCTCGGCCCTGTCCGTGTTCGCGTCCAAGCTTCTGCCTCTGCCGAGAGTCGCCCCTCCAACAGCGAGAGCTCCGACAGTTCAGACGTAGACGTCACCTCAACACAGCCATCCGCGACACCCAACGACCTGCACCACGACTGCGACCGCGACTACGACTACCTCGGCGACTTGGACGACTTCGAGCATCTTGGGGAAGTGGTCGTCTTCGACCCGCTGAGCATTTCACGACTCAGGATGGCGGCCGACTTCAGCGAGGGCCGCCTGGAGACGGTGGTCGGGACGCCGCAAAAAGAACTGCCAGGCACAAAGGACGCATATGTCTCGTATCAAGTGACCACCAAGGTTGGTATCCCGCCCCGAGCTTCCCCCTCAATCACCCTCAGGAAGACCCCAAAGCCAACGTGCGCTCTCTAGTCCGACTTCCAGTCTTTCCAACGCTCCGAATTCTCCGTCCGCCGCCGCTTCACAGACTTTGTGTTCCTCTGGAAACAGCTCTCAAAAGAGTACCCGCAATGCGCCGTGCCACCGTTGCCGGACAAGCACAAGATGGAGTACGTGCGCGGCGACCGGTTTGGGCCGGACTTTACGCACCGGAGAGCCCACTCGCTGCACCGATTCCTCAAGCGCATAACCCTGCACCCGGTGCTCAGGCGGGCAATGCTCCTCATCACATTTCTCGAGTCTTCCGATTGGAATCAGCACATGAAGGGCCGGTCGTCGCGGGGAACCAGCATGTCCGAGCAGGGCGCCGCAGGCGGCGGCGGCATTGTGGACTCCATTGCGGAGAGCTTCCTCAACACATTCACCAAGGTGCACAAGCCCGACAAGCGCTTCATCGAGGTCAGCGACCGGGCGACCAAGCTCACCGAGGATCTCTCCAATGTCGAGAAAGTCACTGTTCGCGTGGCTAGGCGCCAGGGCGATCTCGAGACGGACTACTCGGACCTGGCGACGCAGTGCCAGAAGCTCATCACCCTCGAACCAGGCGTCGAAGGCCCACTCACCTCGTTTGCGTCCTCGGTCGCTACAACAAGCCATGGCTTCCGAGGCATCAAGGAGCACACAGACCAGAATTACCTCACCAGCCTCAGGGACATGGACGCCTACATCCAAGCTCTGAAAACGCTGCTCCGCACCCGCGAGAACAAACAGCTCGACTTCGAAGCCCTATCCGACTATCTCGCCAAGTCGGCCGCCGACCGCGACCAACTCGCGTCCCATAGCGGCAGCACCGGCCTCGGGGCCTCGGGCTTCCTGCGCTCCAAAGTCGAGGACCTGCGCGGCATCGACCACGAGCAGTCGCGCCGCCAACGAGTTCGGAAACTCGAGGTCGAGATCGAGAGGTTGACGGGCGAGGTCGAGAACGCGAAGAAGGCGACGGAGGCGTTCGACGAGCACACGGTGAAGGAGGTTTCGGACTTTGAGCGCATCAAGTCGGCTGAATTCAAGGACACGCTGGGAGATCTTGCGGAAGCGCATATCGACTTCTTCCAGGGCACGATCGAGACGTGGGAGAAGTTTCTGGAGGACATGCGGAAAGAGGAGGATGAGCGAAAGGCCGCCGCGGAGGCCTAGATGGATTGCGGGCTTGGCAGGAGGAGGGTTGGAGCGCATTGTCATCATGCTCTTGCAGATATCAGTGCCCTTTGGGAACAGCTGTTTATTACGTCGGGGGTGCGACTCGCGGTGTTGCAGGTGGCTGGTATCAATACCACTGTGTAGTTCCTAGTCGAGAACCAAGATTTCCAAACTCTATAACTTCAGTCCTACTCTTATATGTCGAGCGCAGCATACATGACCCCCCCCCCCCTCGGAGCGCCTCACGAAGAAGAGCAACAGGTTTTGATCCAGGACTGACTCTCCAAGCGCCCATCAGACAAGGCCACCCACACCCAAGAATCCTGCGTCTGCTACCGCCAAAATGCAGCACCATGGGAGCAGAAGTGTATGGATCCTTTCGGCTCCATATTGTATTGGTTTCTCTCTCTCTCCCTCTTTGGGAGTAACGAGTAGTAACGATTTCTCAAGGAAACTCCGCTACTTCTCTCCCTCTCTCTCTCTATATGTATAAGGGGGGGAAAGTTCTAGGTGGCCCTGGAGATGACTATATTACATGGAGCTACTATGTTCTGCGTCAAAGGGGAAACGATTAGTATGCAAGTCCTGGATCGACCACATTTCATCTGACAACCCGTAGAACGGCGGACGTCAAACTGGGCAAGGGGGATATATGTAGAGTGTAGATTTGTCTTGGATGGAAGTTGTGGTCTAGCTTTTTGGGGAAGATGCATAGGGGGTATTCTGTACATGTGGTTTCTATCCGGAACCGTTGACGTGCCATGCAGGGCGCCTGCTGCTTCGCGGTGATGCGAATCTTGCCGCGAGATAGATGGCGTGGCTCTGATCGTGATTCTCCCACGACTATAATGCATGGAATGCAAGAAGGAGGGAGCGAATCAAGGTATATCAGCGTCATCATCGTCGTCCCCAAACCCAAAACTGAAGCCTCCGCTCTCTTCCTCTTCAGCCGCCTTCGTGAGCTCCTCCCACTTGCCCCTCCCCTTCTTGCCCTTCCTCTCCAGCTCCGCCAGTCCTTCCTCTAGAATCTCTGGATGCCGTACTCGCAATCGCTCGGCGAAGAGCTCGTATGCCTGGTCGCATACCTCGTCTTTGAACCCACTGACCTGGTCTCTCTGATCACGCAAGAAACCCAGCACATCGCTAAGCTTCTTCTTCGGCACAAAGTTCTGCGTGAGAGCAAGGCTGTCCTCGAGATTCAGCACGAGGTGGAACCAGCCGGACGGCACGTGGACAACCTCGCCAGCGTGGCAGATGCCTTCGCGGCAGCCTGGCGTGCGGCGGGCCAGGGAGTGAAATGTCAAGAGGTACTCTGCGATGGAAAGGGGAGATGTGATTTCAGAATGGTCGTCGGAGAGAATGACGCCGGGAGGGGGTGGAAGAGTCGGCGACGAAGGAAACATGAGCCAGTACTTCGAGCCGGTTAGAACGGCGTTCCATGCATTGGTGGCGTTGGGGTCTTTGTGGAATGTGCTGCCGCTACGCTTGGGGCCCATGATCATCCAGCGACAGTCGGGGCGTTGGTCTCCGAGGACGCTGAACAGGTCTTCGCCGAAGCAGGCGGGCGGCCAGTATGCGGCGTCTTGTGCTCCGCGAGTAGCGGAGATGGCGGTCTTCTCAACAAAGGCCCGGTCAAATAGATACAGTGGACTCTCGTCGCTGCTGTTGGACATGTACTCCATGTATTTGACCATGGGCCAGTCTACCGCCTCCGCTCGAAATTTGACATCTGGATACTTCTCTAGGAGCGTCTCAGGGGTCCACTTCCCATAGACGGGCCACTCTTTCACCGGTGAGGTGAGAATGAAGGGTGCGTCAGTCCATCTCTCAGCGTACTCTTCGTAGGTGAGATCGGGAAGTCTGGCGATGGCATTCTGCGAGGGGATGTTGGACGTGAAGGGCTCTAGGGGAGTGTGGGCACACTGGAACGGTCGGTAGAGAACGTCCGAGAAGAGGTTCTTGCACGAAATCGAGGTGACACGCTCCTGCGGGATTCCGAGGACGGTTGACCGCCATGTTCCGTGCCACACGAAGTTGTCGGGAGGGGATCTAGTCGCCTGTCAGCGGATTGCGCATCCAGCAAATGAGTCACAGAGCTTGGACTGCGCCACGTGAATTAAAACCGCTGCGGTCGTAGACATTGTATGAAGAGAAGAAAGACTCATACATGAGCGGCGGGTCTTCGTGTATACAGCCTACGCGAATGGTCACTCCCGATGCCTCTGGATGACTATTCGTGCATTCCTGGAGGTCCTGTGACACATGGACTGGAAGGAAGGCGAAAGAAGAAGGAAGACGCCAAAACATAGACACGTGTATTCACCTACCCTACGAACAAGGCCCTCCACAGGTCATCGAGACGGGAGTAGGCATACAGCGCTCTACAGGTGCTCCCCAGCCGGACGAGAACATGGGCATCGAATGACTCAACAACGTGGCTCAGAAGCTCGTCGGGCAGTCTCGCGAACAGGCCACACCGGGACTTGATGTTGTCGGGCGCCGTATAGGCATTGCCTGCGGGCTTGATGTGCAGCGGGTGCGAGGGCACTGCTGTCGCCACCTCTGCAGCGTCGGCGGCAGAAAAGTCGGCCGTTGGAGAAGTTTTGGCCCTCTTGCTGGGCCGTGATTCGGCACAGTCAAGGTGCTGGTCCAGCAGAGCTCCGGGCGCCATAGTCCACGGCGCGCGGCAAACGAGAGGAGTCACAGCAGCGCGGCAGGCAGGCGACGGTGAAGGCGAAACAGCGCGAGAGAGAGACTCGGATGGCCTGTCTTTGCCTCGTTGCGCCGTGTGAATTCGAGTCTCAGCGTCGCCGCAGCCCCTCTAGCGTGGGAACTAGCGCCGCCCGGCTATCGCCGTTGGTTGTACAAATTGAATTTTCTCCCACCTCACTCTTCTCTCCATCAATCAACCCACCCAGCACACCCACCAGAAAAATCCTTTACCTAGATACCCTTCGATTCTCGCACTCGAGGATCTGGTATCTGTCTTTTTTCAGTAGCTTCAACTCTCCACGCGGCGGTATCCAGAGGATCACCACCGCCTTCAGCCCCGCCAACCACTTTTCGCCCGACTACAGCGCAGCGCCTGTGGTCGTCCGCTCTTCAACCCGCAATCATGGCTGACAAAGGTCTTGAGGATGTGCCCGAGGGTGAGTGCTCTTCTCCCGCTCCCGCTCCTGCTCCTGCTCCTGCAGCGCCCGCCAGCGCGGCGCCAGCGGGCTCCTGGGAAACACCTGAGAAAACTTCGGCGCCCTCTCTAACGCGCCACCCCAGGCCAGATCGAGTCCAACTACGATGAGACCACCGACTCCTTCGACAACATGGCGCTCAAGGCTGAGCTCCTCCGCGGAGTCTACGCCTATGGTTTCGAGCGTCCCTCTGCCATCCAGCAGCGTGCCATCATGCCCGTTATCAAGGGTGTGTAGCCTAGCTCCCCGCTCGCCCCCAACTGCCCAAAATTGACTCCAAATCCAGGTCACGATGTCATCGCGCAGGCGCAGTCCGGTACCGGTAAAACGGCTACCTTCTCCATCTCCGTCCTCCAGAAGCTGGATCACAACATCAAGGCCTGCCAGGCGCTCATCCTCGCCCCCACCCGCGAGTTGGCCCAGCAGATCCAGAAGGTTGTCGTCGCCATCGGTGACTTCATGAACGTCGAGTGCCACGCCTGCATTGGCGGCACCAGCGTTCGTGACGACATGAAGGCCCTGAATGACGGTCCCCACGTCGTCGTCGGCACTCCTGGCCGTGTCCAAGACATGATCCAGCGTCGTGTCCTGAAGACCGACCACATGAAGATGTTCGTTCTCGACGAGGCCGACGAGATGTTGTCTCGCGGTTTCACCGAGCAGATCTACGACATCTTCCAGCTTCTGCCCCAGTCCACCCAGGTCGTTCTCCTGTCCGCCACCATGCCGCAGGACGTGCTCGAGGTCACCACCAAGTTCATGCGTGACCCCGTCCGCATCCTCGTCAAGAAGGACGAACTCACTCTCGAAGGTATCAAGCAGTTCTACATTGCCGTCGAGAAGGAGGACTGGAAGCTCGACACTCTGTCCGATCTCTACGAGACCGTCACCATCACCCAGGCCGTCATCTTCTGCAACACCCGGAGGAAGGTCGATTGGCTCACCGACAAGCTCACTGCCCGTGACTTCACCGTCTCCGCTATGCACGGAGATATGGACCAGGCCCAGCGTGACATCATCATGAAGGAGTTCCGTTCCGGCTCGTCGCGTGTGCTCATCGCCACCGATCTTCTCGCCCGTGGTATCGATGTCCAGCAGGTCTCCCTTGTCATCAACTACGACCTGCCCGCCAACCGCGAGAACTACATCCACCGTATCGGTCGTGGTGGACGTTTCGGACGGAAGGGTGTCGCCATCAACTTCGTCACCGCCGATGATGTGCGCATGATGCGTGAAATCGAACAGTTCTACAGCACTCAAATCGAGGAGATGCCCATGAACGTCGCTGGTAAGCTCCTATCGCCCATGTCATGATTCGGAGCCTGCACTAATCACTTCTTTAGACCTCATCTAAGCGTCCATTCCCACACGCCCGAACCTCTGATTCACCTCTACCCGCTAAAAGATTTTGGTGGCGTATTGGTCTGAGTTGGCGGTCCCTCTAATTCGGTGCACGTCTGCTTGGTCGGACGGTGTACTCTATGTTTCAATCACAAAAGCAACGGTGGGCTGTGGTGGTCGCCCACATATTGATGGCATCTCGGCGTTCGTCCATTTTCGTGTGCAAAGTGGTTTCTCGAAAAAGAAGTTTTCTGCGAATAGAAAATTGCGGCGGGTACTTAGTTGCTGGTCTCCTTGTGCGATCTAGTTTCCTTTTCTTCAACTCATCGGCTGCCCTGTATTTCGAGGATTTGCTGCGGGTTTTTCTTTGGTTATCACGGCACGCTCGAGCGATGGAGATACCCTTTCCATGGCTACGTGTGTCAGCGATGACAGTAATGATTTCTTTTCACAACTATAGAGACAAATGCATGACAGTCCATATATACCCTTACCTTGTTCCGTGATGTTGAAAAGCGTGCCCAACACTCGACACTTGATTCGGTGATGTTCGCCCGGCGCACTTGGTTGTGCCTCGGCCATGACATGAACCTCCGACTCTCATTCAGCCGACCATCCTCAAGCTGTCCCTCAGCATGGTTTGCGCCATGAACTATCCGACTTGCCATAATGCTCACTCAGGCTTCTATAGTACAATCCTTTTCTTCCTGTTAGAAATTGCCGTGTACTAACTATACCACAGCAAGCTCTTGCCCGCCTCCGCGCCTACACCCCGCCCCCCACCCAATGGTACAACTGCCCCCTGACACGGCGCGCCGCTGTCCTAATCCTCCTATTTCCTGACCGCCATGGAAACCTCAAAGTCGTGCTCACCATGCGTGCGAGCACATTACGAAGCTATGCAGGGCAGGTTGCGCTGCCGGGAGG
>MU002014.1:0-51758 GCA_010093585.1 Melanomma pulvis-pyrius CBS 109.77
AGCGTCTCGTTTTGCAGCGTGAAGTTGGCGTAGGACTGCACAGCGTCGAGGCCTTCGCCCGTCTCGCGCAGTATCATTTCAGACATGGCGCCCAGCACGTCGAGCGGGTACCCCGAGATGCCAATGTACCTGATCTTGCCCTCGTCGTCGCGTATCCGGCGCAGCTCCTTGACCGCCTCGAGGACCTCGGCGGGCGTCACGAATTCTACATCGTGGCAGTACACCAGGTCGAGGTAGTCGGTGTGCAGGCGCTCCAGACTCCGCGCCACGCTCTCGCGCACCCATTCCTTGGAGTAGTCGAACTCGTCGGCCTGGATGCGCCCGACTTTCGTCAGGAGCAGGTACGAGTCGCGGGGGAATGTCTGCCGCACAAACGGCGTGGCCAGCGCTTCCCCGAGGAGCTGCTCCGAGGGCCCGTAGTAGGGCGATGTGTCGAAGGCGCGGATGCCGTGCGTCAACGCAGAGGTGACGAGCCCGGTGGTGTCGAGCGAGAACGGGTCCGAGTTGTACTGGTGGTTGAAGGTCGCGGTGCCGAAGATGAGGGGCGGCAGGATGGAGGAGAGGGGCGTGGGCTGCCCGTTGACGACGCCATAGGGAATGGGCTTCTGCTGGGTGGGGAACGTGGACGTGGTCGAGGGGTGCTCGGTGGGCGTAGACGCCATGGCCGCGCCGCGATAAAGGAATCTAGCTGCGGAAGGGGAGTGTGTACGTGTGTAGACCTGCTGTGTATTTGCTGGTGGGTGTGCGGGCTGATGCTGCTGCTCCTGCTGCTGCTGCTGCTGCTGGTTCCTAGATAAAGCGCGAAGACATGGCGAAGACGGGCAAGCAAGTCAGTCAAAAGGACGAAATGGACGAAATTGCTTGCGGACAGGCCGCAAGCGCAGACAAGGTCTACAAGTCTTGTAGTCACCACTTCTATCGCGCCCAAGGCGACCCGCGACCGTCCCGCATCGGCGGTTTCTAATCGCGTCGCAACCCTCGATGCCAGGAACGTATGGACTAGGAAAAGGGCCGGCACTATGCCAATGACGCGATCGCGTCTAGACCCGCGGTATAGTGGCGGCCGCCCTGCTCATTCGTGGGCCGCTGTCGACTTGCCCCAATCGTCATGGTGAACAAAGGACCGTGGTGGTGGAGGGGACATGGGCAAGCCCTGGCAGCTTTAGACGGCCCGCCGATCGCGGATAGAATGCCACGTCGGGCGATGCCGGGTCCGTCAAAGTGAATCTGATAACCACCGCCTTTCCCAGCCTCCGCATGCATCTTCGTCTGTGTTACCGGTCTGGAAAGCCCATGTCTCGTTTCTGCGACCGTTTCTGGCTTTCGTTTCTGGCTTCAAGCACTACACCAAACTTCACTGTGAAAAAAATATCACCTCCCTGAAACTCGACCCCTCGGGATCCACACCCCCCAGCAGCATGGCCGCCCAGCGACTACGCAGCCCTCCTCGACGCGTCAACCTTCGAAAACAACCTCATGCACAGTTCCCTCGCCGTCTGCAGCCTGGCGTCGCGCCTCTTCTGAGCTAGCGTCCCCAACATCTGCAGAATTCGGCCATACTCGCGCATCTCAGTCCGGGAGGGCGCTCCACCCGTGTCGGAGGGGTGGTGGAGTGTGTGCGCCAGAACCGTCACGAGAGCCGCAATCACGGGGATCTTGATCATCCTACGCATCGGAATCAGGAAATGGTGGGGGTGAGTCGGCAGTGGGGAGACGATACGTACCAGCAAACCCCGATGTCGCCCTGGGGCGCGACGGAGAGGATGTTCAAGAGGCGCTTTGCGTCTTTCAGGCAAGGGTGCTGCTCCTGCTCTGACAGCTTGGCCAGGATGTCAGTCGAGAATGGATTTGCGCGGGAGTTCATTTCCAAGACCAAGAACGCCTGCACGCGGAACACGGTGGCGAAGTATGCAGCCTCTAGGTTGAGGACGTGGATGAGATCGGATCGATAGAGCAGCTGGAATAGTTGCTCCGAACTCATCTGGAAGAGCTCATGTTTGCGCCACGCCTGCAGGCCCTGGAGTACGGCAGTTGTAGATTTAGAGATGGTTTCGGGCGTGACCGTGATGCATCTGACAGAAAGCACTTGCTCAATGGCTTCGGCTTGCAGCATAGCCAGTCGTGCGAACAGGGAGAATATGTTGACTCTCCAACTCCCCTCCGCTGCCGTGACCGCACCCGCCGCATCCTGGGGATCATCTTCCGGATGGCTGGTGATGATGTTCTCTCGAAGATGAGCTATTGTCGTGTTGGACAGGATGCTCTCGCCTGCATTGGTGTAGAAGGCGATCCAAAACACACGCCGCTGCTGCTCGATGTCGATCTCCTGGTCCTGGTCCTGGTCCGCATTGAGACTTTGGGCATGGTCGTCGTTGTATGCCAGACACTGTGCCATGCGAAGAGCAGTAGAGACAAACAAGGCGTGGGGTTCTGGGTGAGACGAAGTTTGGATGAGTATAGCTGTTCCGAGTAGGCACTGTACTAGACACAGACACGGGCGCCCAAAGAGCAGGCCTGATACCTTCTCGAGAATTCGAGCGAGATAGTAGTCTGCTTGTTCGTTGTCCTGGGGCGTTGCAGCTGCACTCATGGCACGAAGGCGGTGTGCAATCCCAAAGATGACATACGTGCTAGCCCAGGCTATCGGCGTGCCATCTGATCCGCCTGTGTAACAGTTTCGGATGTGGTCCGCCATGGGATAGGGCCGGTAGAGTGGAACGGCCGTGTTGAAGTCTATGAGGAATTCTCGTAGCAACGAAGTGCCCAGCTCAGGTGGTGGGAGATATCCGTCACAGCTAGCACGAGTTTGAGGGGATGATACGCTGCTGTTGGTCCGCTCTGAATCATTGCATGTCATTCTTGGCTGAAGGGAAAGGTCCTGTAAAAAGTCTGGCTCGGTTTGGAAATCCGCAATGGGATCATTTGGAGTTGCTAACGAGTAGCTTTCGGGATTCGAAGTACCCTGGAAGGTGTTCGAGTCGAAGTCCAAAGGCAAGTTTAGATCTTCTTCGAGGTCCTCGAGCCCTAGCTCAAAAGTGCCGAGATTAAGATGAGGCCCTTCCTCCAGAGGCCAGGAGTTGACCTCATCGCGAAGAGTGCCAACATAAGTCGACAACGGGATCGATCTATCCGCGGGCGGGGGTGGCAGCTCTTGGGCCAGAGGTTGGGCTGCGCTCCGTTCTTCCAGTAGAGATTCGAGCCGTCGAACTCGGTTTTCATACTCCGCGATACGAGTGCTTGTGGCGCAGTTTAGTTGATGTTTGGTTGCGATGCATTCCAATCTTGACATACCGCTTCTGAGACTTCGCCCTCGGCTTACGCACGTGAGTCGTCAAGCAATCTTCATTCACCAAAGCGCAAGGTGTACATTGAGTTACGCCTGGTGCCCATACGCATTTCCTTTTTCGTCGGCGGCACGAGTCACACGCCTGATGAGTAATGTTAGCCTGTATCGACGCTCTGGGGGTCTTTCGGAAAACGCACGCGCACAGTCGCGCCCGAGCCACGTTTCTCAACGCCAGAGGGATTCATGGACATGACAGCGGAATTCTAAGTTTGCGTGGATTCAAGATGCAGGGTGGTGCTTAACCCTGAAAGACAAGGTCAAAGAGGTTGATATGTCAGCTGTCAGCGGTCAGATGATTATAAATAGACAACAATCTCGACTTTCGAGCCACGGAGATTTGGTCTATAGCTACTAAAACAGAGAAGTGCCTGTATTCTATGTAATATTATTGACTGATTTAGCGTTATAGTTAAAAAGGTGGTACTCGCACCGCTTTTCCCTATGTGTCTTACTCCTACATTATGCTCCTCATATTAGGCTTTCTATGTGTAGAGTTGATTGTACACGTAGTATTATTTAGAATGCTTGTGTGTATGAAGAAAGTAGTACATTTATACTAATATCTGTCAAGTATTTAAAGTAGTTGTTTTTGATTTTGCATCGTCCTTCTACGGAGGTGCCCGCCAAAAGTAGGAGCCGGTGAGTCGTGCGCGAGGAACACCCAACTTGTACCTCTGCTCCTTTTCTACTCTTTTCCTATGATGGTATAGCGTGACAACGCTCGAAAAATCCAAGATTTAGATATTTAAAAAGCTTAAGATGTACGTACAAGCATTAGAATTTTAAAAAATTGCGCAAAATACGTTGCTATGACGTTCTCTTTGTCTGTGCCCCATAGGCCTTGGTACATTGCTTAGTCAGAGGTGCTACCCCGACCTCTTCTTTGAGCTCTCTGAGCTCTTTGTTGTTTACGTGTATACAAATAGGTAGAAAGTGTATGTAGAGAATGTATTTCATCTGTTTCCGTGCCGGGTTTTGTACAGGAGCACTGGATCTATCCTCTAATTGGCTGCTTAACGGAGAATCTCATAAGAACCAACAAGTTACCTCCTTGTTCCTCCTTCTTTCACCAACCAATCTTGAAGATGCCCTCAACACCTGAAGATCCCCAGTTTTTCAAAGTCAAAAACGTCTTCATTCCTGCAGTCGGCCTGGGCACCTTTCAAGGCGACGATGGTAATGATAAGGTCAAAGAAGTCGTTCTCCAAGCCTTGAAGGTTGGGTATCGACACATCGATACCGCTGCAGCATATGGCAATGAGAGACAAGTAGGCGAAGCGATTAAAGAGAGTGGTATTCCAAGAGAAGATATTTTCATAACCACAAAACTGTACTCGCAGCCTCTCTCTGTTGGAAATGCATTTTGCTAAAGTGGTTCAGCGCACAAACCTGGCATGACCCCGCAGACGTAGAAGAGGCACTGGACCAGTCGCTGAGACTATTGGGATTGGATTACGGTCAGTCACCCGTTCACTATACTTTTCGCCAACTGACTTGTTATTGTGAAATCCAGTGGACTTATATCTGATGCACTGTACGAACACCCCTAAACTACCGTGTACTCTGCGAATTTTAATAAATTGTCTAGTCCCGCATGCATACACCGCAGGTCCTAATCACAGCACGCTCCGTCAGCCTAATGGCAAGGTAGGTCAACCATATTCTCTCGTTTATTGTATTCCCCGGTAACGTCGTTGTGAAGCCGCGCATCGACTACGAGCTCTCAAGAGCCTACACCAAAACGTGGCAAGCAATGGAATCGCTCGTAGGTAAAGGGAAGACAAAGCTTATAGGTACTCTCTAATTTCAGCCTTCCGCGCCTATCGCATCAATTAATCTTCATCAGGGTTATCGAACTTCAACATACTAAAGACGAAACGGATCCTGGATGTTGCCACCATTCGCCCTGCTGTCAACCAAGTCGAAGTACACCCGTAAGAGTCTGATTTTTCCGATCCAGTGCTACACACTAACGTCATCATAGGTACTTCCCCCAGATAGACCTAATAGAGTTCTGTCAGAAAGAGGATATACATGTGACTGCTCACCAACCACTTGGGGGAAGACCAGTCGCTGTTGTGAACCCGAACGCCGATCATCCAGGCCCAATGGATGACGCAGAAGTAAACTACTGCCCTCAGAGCTATTCCTATTTTTCTGACATTTTTCAGGTAGCTGAAATCGCTTCTACATATGGAATATCTGTGGCTCAAGTCTTGCTGTCTTGGGCCGTCCAGCGCGGCATGTCTGTGATTCCCAAAACCGTGAAGGAATCTCGGTTGAGAGAGAATAGAGACATCATTAGGCTGGGTGACGAGAGCATGGAAACATTGAATGGAATGGCGGCGGCGAAAGGGCCAATACGGTTCATGGACCCCAGAAACCACATTGGATTTGATATATTTCGCGAAGACAGAGATGAGCCCATCCAGGAATAGCCTGGTACTAATGCCGTTTGCGGAAATGGCGAGAAAGTCTACCGGATACAACATCTATAAGTGATGCACTGCTGCTTTCCATCCAGTTCTCAATGGCGTCTTTCCATAGCTATATCGACGCAAGCATGCGCAAGACCTTGGTTAAATGCCGAGCAGAAATATTTTACAAAGATCCAACCCCCAAAAGTTTTTTTTGTAGTAGCCATTCATTTTGAATCAGCCTGAATGATTGGAGTGACAGTCAAGAGCCAAATGAATGCACCAATCATTAGTTCAAGCTACGCGGCGCTACCTAGCGCCCGTATTCAGCCCTACTTGCCGTCAACCTCAATGGTGCATCTTCTTTATGTATCTAACTCAAAAACTCGATAAGTACGCACAGTATCTCCTATTCAAATGTCTCCAGGAATGTAGAGCAGGTGAGGACTGCTGACCGATGCCTTCCTGCCTCGGGTGATCGCTTAATCGACCGCAGCACCAGAGCTATTCAAGCCGCACGGCTGCCTATTGTGGGCCATTGGAGAACTTTCCCGTGTGATGGGGGCTGAGATAGGCGGCTGACCCATGAAACGGGCACAGGCGGTTCTGTGGTATGTACAGCGTCGGGGTTTTGTGGCGTGGGCACTGAGCGACCTCTATTTAGATGCGACCAGAGCCCCCTTCATGACAACGCGCAAGAGCAAAACGGCTAGTAGTTAGAATAGACTCCATGGATCCCGATTATGGAGCGTCAGAGGTTAATGCAGCTACGTTGAGCGGTAAGTGAAGATGGCACAGTCCCACTCCTTCATTTGAGCGACTGGAAACCCATTCATACTTTGTAATACCTCTCAAGACAGACATTTCTCACAGTATCTCTGCGATTTTAATTGAACTGACTGTGGAACATAAGAAATCCCCGTATTCGAGCGACCCGTGAGTATAAAGCATAAAATATCCTCACCCTGGGCGAAAAGCTACAGAATCGATACCACCGATGCTCGTGGAGACGACGAGACCTACTTTATGAAGGTTAGTTGACGCGAGCTTAATCATAAAGGCCGGTAACTGACATATTCTCTCATCCCAGGTATCCAGAGGCCACCATGGCTTGGCTGCGCTTATGGGCGAGTTTGAATCGACATCAGCAATCCATGCTGTCGTTGGAGACTACGCCCCAAAGCCAATCGCGTGGGGATCCTTCAAGAAGATCGCTGATGTGCACTACTATGTGTGCAAATTCTATGAACTAGTACACGAACTTCCCGAGCCCATTGAATTTTGCAAAACCGTTGCGGATCTCCACGCCCGCAGCCAGTCACCTAACGGAAAGTTCGGCTTCCACGTGGTGACATACAACGGCAATCTGCCACAGAATAACGATTGGGCGGATACGTGGGAAGAATTCTTCACCATTGGATTCAAGCACATGCTGGATATCAATGTCGAGCGCGGTGGGCCGTGGAAAGAGATAGAGGAACTTGGGCCTGCCATGGTCACGAAAGTCATTCCAAGATTGCTTAGGCCTCTAGAATTGAACGGACGTACAGTGAAGCCTTCCCTCGTGCATGGAGACTTGTGGTACGGAAACACCGCTATCGACACGATGACGGGTAAGCCTCTGATATACGATCCCGCAAGCTTCTACGCCCACAATGAGTGTAAGCAGCTCACCTCCGCTTATTTAGCTATTCCACACTCTGACTAGTTTAGACGAGTTGGGCAACTGGCGCCCCGAACGCAACAAGTTCTCGCGCAGCTATTTCACGGAATACCATATCCATGTGCCCAGATCAATTCCTGAAGACGATTACGATGACAGGAATTTTTTGTACGCCCTGTAAGATAATTCCCTCTTAACTAGCTACTGCGGAAATATTGAGGAATATAGTCGTTTCAACCTGCACGCCGCTGCGCTATTTCCAGACGTTAAGAATTTTCGGACCATGGCTGTTGAACAAATGAAGAAGATGGTCGAGAAGTTCCCTGGGGGATTCGATGACTACAAGGAGGACTAACGGTGGTATTTTTAGGGAACGGTGCCGAAAATGGGCTTTGTTTTCTCGAATGTGGTTCGCGCCGTATTTTGTTCCATATATGCGTAGGTCCTATGTCTAGAATGTATTGCTTCACCACTCGGTAATCAGCACATTTTGTCGTGTCACGCAGTGAGGCATTCTCAATGTCATCATGACTTGGAAGCGGATCCGGTGATCCCGTACGTTGAAGCCTGTTGTAGTGTGTCGTAAATGATAATACCCGGTTCATACGAATATAGGATGATGATTCCAGTTACCTATCGTATCCGCCGTCTGTTGAGAGACTGAATCTAGTCATATTGCTTTCCCCAGTTCCGTTTTAGATAAAAGTACTCCTGGGTACGGGAAATGGCTTGCCGCTGCGCCTCTGATTTGTCTCACTGAATTCTAGCGCTTGAATACCGCTGGGAAGGAGGGTCGCCCTAGTGGCGGTCGTAATTCAATTATGGACGATTATTATCACCTCGAAGAGCCGGCAGACATTAGACGGTGCTGCTTGTAACGGGCTAGGTGTTAGACTCTATAATAAGGAGATAGACGCTAGCCCTCTGTTTCCCTGTTTCTAAGTATATTTATTTACGAGAAGCAGCTAATTTTGAAGACATGCTTGATACCTACCGAAATTCTGCTCAGTTCATCTACCTTGTATACATATCAAAATAGAGCTCATGGCTAGTACATACATGTCATAGTGGCACGGTAATGTCCAATCACTGAAGTAGAGCGAAACATCGTGCCGGCGGCACAGTAGAAGGAATGCCGAGGGCGTTTACTGGGATGAAGAGCACTTAAGCGCTCATCTAAACTCTCGACGTCCATGTAGACACTGCCTAAATCTAAGGGCATAGTAGATCATGCTGCACAGCTGGGCTTACACGAATTGGGTGTGGAACATACAAACTTCTAGAGCATTGTGAGGAGTCTGCGAAGCTGGAACTCGACAACCTTGATAACAAAACAAGTAATAAGATAACAAATTGAACGTAATCAGTCAACGCTGTCAAAAACTAGGAGAGGAATTGCATAATAGCGCGGGGCTCGTTCAAATGATATATGTACTCCGCTTCTGCAAAGGGCAGCCGCTCACTTCCAACGCGAATTATCTTCTTCTGCATAGTCATTATGCAGGAGCTTCGAGGTATTTCACTATTCGCTCAAGTTCCTTGCAAGTCGCCTTCCACAGTGTTCATCAACTCCTTGTCCACCCAACCATTCGTATACCCACCCCCAAAATCAACCAAATAAGCATCGACATGCACGTCAAAAAGAACGTTGTCAGGTTTTGCGTCCCCCCAAACGATCTGGTGTGCGTGAAGCTCGTGAATCGCATGTGAGGTTTGCTGAACCCATTTTTCGCGCAGCGACGCCTGATCGCGATCCCACCTAGAACAGCGCAGTGTCCTGTTGTTTGTGCAATCGATGTACGATAGTAACAAACCGGCTATTCTCGATGTTCCCTCGTCTTCAACCACGCCGAGGAGCCGAGAGGTAAGCACGTCTTCTTTAAGTTGGGCGGAATGGATCTTGGCGTATGTAGAAAGTTCTCGAGCGGTCATGGAAACGTCACTTAGATGGAACTCCTTGAAGAAGCAAACTTCCTTTCCTTTAATGTACAATTTGATAGGCCGTGTTAGTAGTGCTACCGTGTTATCGCTCAGCCAAATGTAGATATCGCTTAGACAATAAACAGGGAATGTGAAATTATCGAGCCTTTTAGCGGGAGGGAGTAGAACTCCTACAGGAACGCGATCTACGGTGGCGTCGAGTGGAGCTGGAACTAAATCATCCCCAACTAACTTCAGGGTGTACCTGACTTGTCTAAGAAGCAGGCAGTCCTGGAGAGTGTATAGTCGTTTGCGATCTAAGGGAGGTATCTCGCGGAACAGAGGTAGAAACGGTTTTGTCGCCCATTCGTAGAATTCTTCAAGAGGATCAACAAACTCAGTGTTAGGATCGTCTGGTAAAGGCAGAATGTACTCTGGATCTGAGCGTTCCACATGAAGCAAATACTCCTTTAGCAACCCCTGGTTGCCTTCGAAATTGGCGGTAAACAGGTCAATACGAAAATGTATGCCACTAACAAAGACGTTCAATTCGCCATCGCTGTTGTGAATGCTGCTCCCGGGTATCCCAATCTCGTACATTGGACGCTGAGCCATAGCCGGAGGTTGAGATAGGCCTTTGACTTGAGAGAGGTACCGTTGATTTGTGAAGTTGGAGCAGTCCGTTCGGATTGCGGGGCTATGGAGAAGAAATGAAGAGGGGATGGATGAGACCTTGTCAAAACTATGGCAGGGGTGTCGATGGTGGGAATCTAAGGAAGGCACAGTGAGAAGCCCAGGTGCAGGAGGAGTTCGCTTGGATTTTTGCACTAGCGGGAAGCGGAGACCCAAACAGCCTAGAGACCATAACACACATGCCTGCAAGCCCTTGGTCTTCTCCCAATTTATTAAGTCTTACCTGTTCTGACGAAGGAAAAACAAAGGGTTGAAGAAGAAGAATTGCATAAGTGGAATAATTTGGCAAGATACGAAACAGCATCAAAGAAACCCGGATCAGAGTTGACTAAAGAAAGTATGATATTGGACACGAGCGCACACATTAATATCGAGAACGCACAAGAAAGCACGAAGTCTTATTTAATAGAAGAGCCGAATTAGAAGTGCGAACTGCGACGTCGAAGTCTTGGGCGAGCCATCTGATCCATGCTCTTCTTCGACTGATTATTCTTTGCCGGGTTTCTACTTGTCGTAGATTTTGGCCGATGACATGGGTAATGCTGACCCTCGATGTAGTATCCTTCATCATCATCATCATCATCATCATTATCTTCTTCTTCTTCTTCTTCTTCTTCTTCTTCTCCTCCCTCTTCTTCTTCTTCTTCTTCTCCCTCTTCTTCTCCCTCTTCTTCTCCCTCTTCTTCTCCTTCTGCAGATTCTGTATCAGACTCCTCAGATGCGCTATTATCATCTTGATAGTACTGCTCTCTTTGTCTCTCATTGTCCTCGTCATGTTCTTCTCTCGGTTCTAGATAGCATGCATTAGATCCAATGAGGTCTTCGATCTCGTCATCATCGATATTGAAGTCAGATTCTGATGCTGATTCTTCCTCTTCCTCGCTCGAAGGCTCGTATGTATTATCGGTAGCGTAACCTTCGTCTGCCTCGACTTGATCTTCGCTTTCTTCACCGTCTTCCGTTTGCTCTCCGTCGGACTTATCTCCGACATACCATTTAGGCTGCGGAATAGGTGAGGAATATCTGGGCCTCCGTCGGCTAACGGATGCTGGAGCTGTTTTTCCTCGCGATAGAGCTGGAGATACTTTCGAACGTGAAATGCGATTTGGAGATCCGAAGGATGTGACACCCGGTATTAAGCTGGATGGCTCACAAGAGGAAGCTCTGCTCGTTCGTACAATTTTGTCGCCACCGGGAGTGAGGAAGGTCTGACGTGCAGGACGTTCGCGAATCATGTAAATCCATCTTGAGATCTCGGGCCTAACCCGTTCATGTACCCATAAACGCATGTTCTTGATTACCATGCGTAGTGTTATGACGCCCCATGTTAGTTCTAATGAGGTCGCCCATATGCAATTCATAGCAATGGTACCATTCTGGTTGCTGTCAGAGATAGAGTTCATTTTGATGGGCAATAAAGAACTTACCTTTTTCCGATAGGTGATCCATAGTTTAACAGTTGGGCCAATGCAAGTGAATGCGAAGATGCCGAGAGCGTCACGTAAGGGCGAAGGATCGTTTGCTTGTGAAACCAGTTTTTCTCTCATAGTAAGCGCTGCGGCAGACGCATTTGCTGCTTGACAGTAGCAGAATTCTTCATCCGCCTTGATGGTTTTGGTGTTCTTATCGGGGTTGGTATTCTCGGCGCTAGGCTTGATACTTGTCTTATTTTTTTTGACTTCGACAATAGCCCAGGGAAAGCAAATTAGGTCTGTGGCCCGCAATCTTAAAGGGTTGTCTATTCTCCATCTACCAAGTTTCGCCGTTGGCGCCGATACTAGATTGACCTCTTTTCTTGTTCGTAGCTTATTGAGTACTGGGAGGGAGAAATTCTCGACCCGTGAATCAGATAAATGTTCTGCGGTCGTCTTTGTTGTAGTGTCAAAAATAGGGAACGCGTAGGTAAGGTCGGGCTTCGGTCCTGTCCGTTCTCGAATCTTGGGGTTCATATTCGCCCACTGCTGGAACTCCTGGAATTCATTCCAATGAACATTTTCGTGCCTACAAAATGAAGTTAGCCTTGAATCTAAGTAGATATAAAGGGTAACCAACAATTCCCACCGATGAGTTGCGTCCCTGCTTCCGTCAGCTTACATACTTCCTTCCCCTTTTGTATAAGAACTTACTCGCTGGTGTTTGAAGGGCCGTGAACGTCGTAATATTTTCTGAAGAAGTGGTCCTGCAGATATTTCATCCAGCATGGTTCCTGCTCATATCTTCCACACAAAAGGATTGCCTTGCCCTTGATTTCCTCACAAGTGCCAATTTCTTCCTTAATCTTTTCGATCGAGGAATCCTTTCTAAACCCCATTTCCTCAACATAAACAGATTCCGCTTCACTTTCAAGCGGCGTTAGACTCCAGTCGTCCTGGAAAGCTTCTTTGCTGTCTTGACCTGAGCTCCAGAAGGCTTTCAGCTCTTTGGTAAACTGAGATTTGGCTTTGATCGGAAGCTTTTTTCGCAAGCGTATCAGCTGCTTTCGTATTGGCTGGATCCAGTCCTCCAATTCCTCACTATTGCAAACATGCTCATAGAAGAAGATGTTGTGGGCTTCAAGAGTTTTTCTGCTCAAATTTGGTTTCTTAAATTCCTCCTTTCCTGGTGCCATTGTCGATCAATGAGGTAGACTGGAATTTGAAAAGTTGATGGACACGGAACTCCCAAGGATTCGGTTTGTTCAAATGACAGGCTTCCCAATATTGAATTTAATCAAAGAAAGGGTGCGGCGTAGTGCGTGGGGGCTGACGAGTTCGAAACGAGGTTTGTGAAGCACCTGCCTATCTTAGTCTCATAAAACTAGGCATTATCTTCATAATACGAACATGCAATTGCTTTATCTAATCAGGCCTACGCCTGGCTAAATATGCCAATACAAAGTTTCAGCCGCGCTGCAGAGCAGACGCATGCACGTATGCCTGCATGGCAACCTGTTGGTTAATTCAGGGTTTAGGGGGTATTGACGTTGCTTTTCCGCCAGAGTAACTATGACGGCTGAGGAAGGAATGCTACAACCCTGCTAAACACAAGATTAAGGCAGAAACAATGAATCGGTGATATTGCACACGTAGGGTAAGAGAACGCGAGAAGAGTATCAGTTTGATACTTGGATATTTCAAATAACTATCCATAAACTAAAAAACCGCATGATAACCAAGCTCGAGGACCGGGGGAGACGGGGCCTGCGACACATACATTTTATTACCATACAAATGCCCCTTGCACCCTTTTTCCTCAACATAGCTACTTCGTGAAATCATGCATAGGCGCGCCCCCTTCCTCCTTCCCTGTCCCATACTTCCTCACCTGTTCCTTGGCAGCATTTTTATCTGCCTCAAACTCCTTGAGCTCCGGTGCATCCATATGCTTGACCACATTATCAGCCTGCCACTTCTTGAACGTAAACCCGAGGCCCTCGTGCGAGTAGTCCTTGTCGTTGGCTTGGTCCTTGTGGTACTTGATCTGCATAAACTCAGAGTCCCTTGTCGCGGGGTCGAGCGAAAGAGACACAAGGCCGGTGATGGTTGCGGTTTTGGGGATGAGACGAAATGTCCATGCCTGGGTGGATGCCTTTTGTTAACCAATGGCGATGAGGGCGGGGACAATGGACAGTATTGCGGAAGATATAGAGATGGGATCGGGGAAAAGAAATTCGTGGTTCACCTGCTTGTTTTTGAATTGGATCATTTCATCATCACTCCTGATAATCTGATAGCCTTCGTTGACACTACTTTTAAACAACTTTGGCAGCGCAAACCACTGCCCTGCCATCTTATACCGGTCATTAGCATACACAAACTGGTCGTCGTAGACGCAGTCTGGCGTGTATCGCTTTACTCTTTCCACGGTCGGCTGGCAGCTGTATAGTGCGATTATCTGAATATTTGAACGCATTGGTAAGTTTTTTTTTTTTTTTCGTATAGTCCGACTCTCACGACTCACGCACATCATCAATCAACTTCTGTCTCGGCCCACTCAACGGAATCGACTTCGTGGGATCGGGTGTATAATCCTCGCTCGTAGCAGTTTGTCTAGGCTCAAATTGCTCACCAGGAGCAGAAGAGGTACTCGGCATTTCGGAATTAGTATTCGTCGACATGTCTGGTGTTTAAATGAGCTTCGGCGTTGTGGAGATGCACAGTGAAGTTCCTTTCTAGATCCGCGAGTGAGATTAAGTCTACTAAGAAAGTTTCAGAGTCCGGCGTGTAGCATGTGGGAGTGCGTGGGATATTTGATTGATCTTGGATCTCGGGATCGGCTAAATGAGGACTCCGTTGCTCATATATAATTACATGTGTGCTATTTACGAAATGTGTGGACAATGGTGACGTATGAAGAAATTCAAAAGCGAGAATGATGATTCATGAGTGTTGGCGCTCTAATCAAAACCAAACGCTCTCGGCGTGGCAAAGAATCTGTTGAGGAAGTTCGTACTCACATTTCGATGGTAGATGTGAAGCGAAATGTATTGTACATGTCGTTTTATCATGGGAATAACATGCCTGTACTATGAGATTTGGATGCACAGCCGTGTTTGGGCGATGCAAAGCTGTTCGGCAAGATCAGGATGAAATCTACAAATCACAGTCACTCACATCTAGCTAGAACAAGTCCATAGTCTAGAAATAACAAAACACCATTCAACATAATATCCTACAGTATATGCACTCCACTCCACTAACCCCACTATCGCCGGTGTACCACCAAAACTAGGGAAATGCTATTCTACAGAGAATTGCAGGCGGGGGAAGAAAAGAGGAAGGAATATACCCATTCGACCAGTTGATCGTTCGTAATTATAAGATAAAGAGAAGACCGAGACCATGTAGAAACGCCATGCTTTTGTGTTGCAAAAAGACCAATCAATCAACCCGTCAAAATCCCGGGCCCCGAAATTCTCGTCGCCCATTGAAAACTGAACCCAGATTTCCCATTCATCCACCCTTCCCATTTGCAGACATTGCATTTATCTCGCTTGAGCTTTCCGGTCCGTGAAATAAAGTAGCGGGAGGGTTCCATCCTTGTCAGCCAAAAGAAATGGACGTCAACCACCACAGAAGGCAGACTGAAAGTACATGTGAGGGGTATGCATGCGTGCAAAGTAAACATCCGGAGAATTAATAATCAGAGAAATGGGAAGAAAGAGAAGCTCCTTTGCAATGCAATAAAGTTCCAGAGAGATTGAACCATAACCCCAGTACGCACACAAATGCAGCGAAAAGACATTAGTGGTCATGTCGCTTACGCAGCTTAGCATATGGTTCGATGAATCGTAGTTGGTGTGTCGTGGTTGGATGCCACTGACGAGGTAGTCATTTAAGGAAGAGGTCGAGGACTTTGCTGGGCATGAGTGAACAAAGCATTGAACAACCGTTCAACCTAGATAACGTTCTTGATTAGCTTTGTTTCTATCGAAATAGTCTAGCGACGGCAGAAAGTACCTCTGGCGCAGCCTTGACGAATGGTAAATCCCAAAACGCGAAAGTACGGTTCTTCAGGATCTCTAAGAGGGTAATGATAAGTCCCCATGGATGAGGGCGGTGAACAAGCAGGCGCTCCAAAAGCACCCTTGTGATAGTTTGCTGGACGTCCAGGACTTGCGTGTCATTACTTGGCGTTCCGAAGAGATGAAGGAGCGCGTAGCTGAAATAGTGCGTGTGGGTGTTTGGCCAGCGCAGTTGATTAGCGATAGCGCTAATGAAGTGGAATTTGGCCTCATGGTGGAGTTCCTTTGCTAGTTTCTCGAGAAGTCTGGCCGCAGGTGCAGTGTTATTGAAAACAGGTACTTTTGAGCCCTGAGAGACCAAAGCCGCGTTTCCTATGTAGAGAACGATGGCGTGGATTAAGGCGGGATCGGCCGTAGTAGGTACTAACTCGAAGCCGGGAGGTTTGGGTTCTGCGAAGTAGGTCGCAGTGCATATCTTCTCTACGTCCTCAGGCTTCTGCTCGGGCGATCTCAATAAGGCGTCTACTGTATCCTTGATACTAGCTTGGCGAAGGATGTGGTCAATATCTGCGCTGATAGTCGGTTCTTGTTGGCTATCTTCACCGCGGTCGACTTTGAGTCCAGTTGTGAATGGGTCAGGCATCTCCAGAATGTTTGAAGGATACGCGCTGACAATGAGATTGCGAAGTTGCGTGCAGTGCATCGGGATGCTATTGCAAAAACGGAAATGATTCTCAGCAAGAAACTCTGGGTAGTCGTGGTGAATGACCAGTAAGACTCGGAGAACTCCACGATAGAAATTCTGCGCCATGATGGTCTCGCCGGTGGGTTTGATCAACTGGCCGGTGTAGGTCAGGAGGATCCCCATGAGCTTTGCATACACGTCCCACCGCTGGTCTTTTTGGTTGTCTTCCAACATCGCCGGAATGAAAATTCGATGAGAGATAAGTGTCAGCCAAGAGAAGGTGAATCGGGGGAAATTTTGGGGCTCCAGGATCAGGAATGCTCGAGCAACCGCGAGGAAGATCTCAGCTTTGAATCCTGCGAAGACATCATCCTTCGCTGCGTCGTTTAGCTG
The DNA here is from genome assembly GCA_010093585.1 of Melanomma pulvis-pyrius CBS 109.77. NCBI lineage: Eukaryota > Fungi > Ascomycota > Dothideomycetes > Pleosporales > Melanommataceae > Melanomma > Melanomma pulvis-pyrius. The sequence continues at coordinate 16,561 of MU002014.1, forward strand.
GAAGAGGATGGCCGAGAAGAGTCGGAAGAAGACTTTCTGGTTGAATGCGTCTCCTCTAGTATCTTGATGATGACAGAGAACTAGTATCACGACAAGAAGGATGTTGTCAAGATACTTCGCCTTGCTCTCTTTGACAGCTCCGTCCTGTTCTCCTTGATAGATGACGAGATCAACAATCAGCTTGCCGAGTGCATCTACTTTGACCGTTGCTGTATCTGGATTTCCGATACCGTAAGGCAACGACAGTTCGCGCTCGTAGGAAGCAACACATGCATCGACGCAAGTGCGAATGAACGCGATGGAGTCCTCCTGGCTCTTCATCACCTTTTCTTGGTGTAGCTGGTAGATGAACGCTACGATCGACTTCTTTGGCGTATCCGGGTGCTGGAGTTGTACCCATTCTTCGAAGACATACTCTAATTGGTCCTTGTTTCCAGTTGTCGGTGGTGTCAAAGATTGATCGGTAGGCAAAACTTGGAGTTTGGCGACAAGTTCCTTTCCTATCTCCAGACTAGGATCCTCTGCTAACCAGTTGGTGAGAGCATCGATCGACAATGCGAATTCAGCACGTAGAGCAACTGGTTGCTCATTGAGCAGGATCTCGTCCATCAAGTTGGAGAGCATTTCAACCGCCGCAATACGTCGTTGTTGTATGGCCTTGGCGATGGTCGTGTTGAGCCGGTGCATGTCCATGAGCTCAACTTGTATCAAGGAAACCATGACAGTTGCGTTGAAGATACGGTCGTCATCGTGCATTGTTGCAAGCCACATTAGAACTTGCCTAGAGGTCTGAACGGAAAGCTGGCACAGATTCGACAAGAGATGTGCCAAAATCTCAATTTCTAACCGACGGAGTTGTTCCGAGAAAAGATGGTTCGTGACTTGGCCAGCAATGCGGAAAGCCCACGGGTCTTTGTTGGCGCCAGCATATTCAATATTTCGGACAAGCTCCTCAAAAATCTGAATGATTGGATGAGTTGAATCAAGCTCAGACAGGCGTTCTTCAGGTGCTTCTTTCACTTTGTGAGTGAGCTCGAGCAGGAGATCTTCAACGCTTCGCTGGTTGCGCTCGGATACTGAAGGCTCCATGTAACCGTTTAGCTGTTGCTGCGTCGGTGGGGCATGCGCTGCCTGAAGGTTCTGAATCCGTGGCTGTTGTACTGGTTGCCGTGGTTCTGCGGGAGTGGCGGCTGGGGTTGGTAGACTGGGTACTGCAGCAAACTGATCTTGTAAGACGTCAGGGAGCTGTCGCCCACTATCTTGCGAAGCGCTATTAGTATGGGGAAGCCCTCGTGATTGCCTTCCAAACTCTTCGTAGATAGCAAGCTGCTCTCGGTTCAATCCACCAGGCGTCTGTTTGTAGGGCTCGGGAATATAGAAAGCCCATGGGCTGATGTTGGCATCCTTGAACGGCTCGTTCGGACGAGTGTTGCGGAAAATACGGCGCACTCGTACGGATTCTTCGATTTGCATATCAATTTCGGTCATTGACGAGACTTCTGCTGCCTGTTCCACAGTACTACAAACAAGATCCAGGTTGTCGTTGACAAACATTAACACGTGGCCCTCGGGAAGAGCTTGCTCCGGTAGATCGCGCGCCATCACACGGATGTTGTTCATGATGCTCATACGTAGAGGCTCCTTACAGGTAACGAGAGCCAAGGCACCCGACAGCGACTTGACAACTGTATGGGCCGCCTGGCGTAATTTCTCCTCATCTGGTTCCATTGCGAAGTCCTTGTTGATGAGCTGAGATGTTGAAATGGCGGCAATGGTGACAGAACGTTCTACGACTGGAGCGATGATTTCCTGAATAGCTTGCGAAACCGATGTGGAGAAGATTCTCCTCAGGGTGGCAGCAGGCACGGCGTTGTTTCCGGATGGAGGATAAACAAGCTGATTGGTGAAGTCAGGTAAAGCGGCTGTGATTGCTGCGGATGAAAACCGCTCACTTGGGCCGCGAGCGCGGTTCAAGCTCATGATGGAAAGATCACTGAATGCCTCGAGCCCGTCAGGTACCATGGGGTTCAAAAACTCTTCCTCGGTTTGCGGCCTCGTCCGGATGCTGTCAGAGGGCTCGATATTTTTGTGATCAAGATCCAATCCTTTGCAAAGGACCTCGATTTCAAACTTTTGGTTGAGTTTCAAATCCGCGTAGTGATAAAGCTCCATGAGAACCCGAATAATTTCCATCAACCACGGGTTCGGCGGCCGAAACACCGTAGATTTGGCAGCCTGCACAAGGACTTTACAGGTGAAGGGAATGACAATCAAAAGACGATCCGTGTCGTACCCTTCAATCAGCAAGTCCTTGAATGAGATGTTGCGAAACTTTATCGGCTGGTCGCGGGCTATTGTCAACGATCCGAGCCAACCGCCAAGATTCTTCAAGTGAGTCCGTTCGGTAGATCCCAAAGGTCCATCGCTGTTGAGCATGCGAACAACAGTAATGTACGTTTCCCGAAGAACTTCAGCCCAAAGCTTGTTGCTATTGAAGAGCTCCAACATGTCAAGATACAACTGTTGAAAGTTGGGCTGCATCTTGGCGCGTTCTTCTACAAGATAACCTGCGAACCACTGGTGATGCCTGTCCTCTACGGCCTCGGTAAGGGCGCCAATCTTGTCGTGCAAGTTGCGTTCGGACACGTTGTTGAGGACAAACAAAACCTTGTCCTGGACATCTTCGTCGGGCTCATCGTATGGTTCAGACTGCAACGGTGGGTCAACATGAAGACATTGGAATCTCGGGACGCTAGCCTCTGCTTGGAGTAGCTCGTCCATGTTGTTGCCGTTTGTCAACCCGTTTCCGTTTGGCGTCTCACCGTTGATTTCTCCCACTTGCTGTCCGACAACTTCTTCCGCTTTGATGTAAATCTCGGTTCCTTGAAGACCGGGCACGATGAGAAGCTGATCACAGTAGTTGGGCCATTCATGGAGTCGGCCCGAGAAATGGAGAAGAGCTTGGAGACCGAACTTATACATGGAATCTTCGGGCCGAAATTCTTGAACTGCTTCCAGCACCATCGCCAATCCAACTTGTAGCGCGATTCGCGAAAGGAGGTTGAAGTTGATGATGCCTCCGAAAAGCACCGCAGTCGTTGCTAAGGCCTCAAGTGGATACTCCCCGAAGCAATTGTACTCGTCAAATAGGCCATGAATCATACAAGCGAAAAGATCTTGTTCGGCAGGGTCTTCAGATTCCTTGTACTTCTTCAAGATGGCAATGATGTCGCGAACATCACTCTCGCCACTGTACATGTTCTTGAAGTGCTCTTGCATCTTGGTATCTGCCTCAACTGGGAGTCCATTGCCATTTTTTCCGTTTGCATCAATGATCTCGTCCGCTCCTTCGCCGTAATTGATCAAGCGTGGGTATGCCTGAATACATGTCCTTTGTAGAGGTAGGAGTTCTGGTTCAGGAAGCCCACATTCGGCGAGAAACCAGAGCAATGGGTGTACAGTTTTGACAGCTAGCGGGAGGCTAATTGGATGGTGGTCGTCACGTCCGCTCTGCATCTCGTCTGAAGCTCTAGCACCAAGGAAATTGGTCAAGATTCTCCGAAAGAGCGGTCCGGCGTGCTCGAATGTTTGCTGTAGCCAGGGTTCAATCTCGAATAGGTCACGAGCGTGTGCCTGTGCTGCAAGATCAAGACTGATGTCGGTATTGCTTCGGATCAAGGCTTCCAGCCAGCCGTTCGTTATCGCGTGTTCCATGATGAGGGTCAATGACATCAGATCTCCACTGTACGAGTCGACGAAGCGTTCTGTAAGCCAAATTGAATCTTGCTTCCAAAGGCCGTACAGAACGAAATTATAGTCAGGGAGCTTCTTCATGAAGTATGGATTGAATAGCTGTTTCAAAGCCTGTTCTTGGAGAGCACCCCAAGGTTTCGGTACCGCCACCGCAGAGATGAGGAATTCGGCCGTATGGGGGTTGATGATGGCATCGGGAATGCCTAACATTTGAGCTGAATGGTACGAATCTGACGATCGGAAAATCATGCTAAACAGTGCGGTCGTGGCATCTAAAGACACGTATGGGTGCTTGGCTGCTCGCTCTGCGAGTGCCTTGATCTCATCTGACGCACCTTCGAAAGTCTTAGTCGTATACGAGACCCGTAGTCGAGGAATTTGAGACACGTCGAGATCCTCCGGGGTGCAAGATAGATAGCACATAAGAAATGAGAGCTGCGTCATTTCATTTTGCCATGCGCCGCCCCATAGAAGCTGAATATCGAATGAGTCCGATTCGGTCGCGATGGGTAACAAGGCGTTGTATATGGTGAGGAATTGAGGCTTCGCAACTCGTAAGTTCTCCCGATCGAACGCATGTATCACATCTTGCCAATCCAATCGCTGCCCAGTTCGATGCTCCCGGAGCGCGGCCACGAAATTCTGCGCGTTGTATCCCCGGGAAAGAGCCATGTATAAAAGGACCATGGCAACTTGTTGGTAACTGATGTCGCGCGTCTCTGCTGATGCAAGAATATCTTTGCAAGATTCCGCAGTGGCGGTGGCCCGCGGGCCTGCACGCTGTACCAGCTTGACGAGAGGGTTCTGCGAGCCATCGGTAAGTTCGACCAACTGCAGTAATGAGTCGATTTCTACTGGAGCTGCTGTCCCTTGCAGGTTCTGATATCGCATCTGAACGGCGTACAGTAGAGAGGTCCTCTTCTCTTCGTTCCAATCTTGCGGTGGGTCTTGAAGAAGTCGCTCGACAAGGAAGGCAACGAAATCGGTGGTGAGGTCGTCGGACTGACCAGCGGTGGGGCGCGCAATGGTCATTAAGAGGTCTTCGCTCACACTCGATAGGATCGCTTCGGCTGCTGAGGGTTAGCATTGTGAACTCGAATGTAAAAACAAGTTACTAACCTTTGGTCCGGAGGTCAGTCTTGGTCGCCGATCTACACGCCAGGGCGAGAAGCGTCTTTGCTACTGGATCTAGCTGGAAGTGCGACACAAATGTAGACAGGTCAAAGTCGCGAAAGAAGTCTCCTTCTGTGCAATCGATCGACTCTGCAATCTTTCCAGCTTGCTCGAGGTCCTTCCTGAGCTTCTGCATCTCGTTCACAAGGATCTGATAGCTCCCGTTTAACTCTGAGCTTCTTGCAGAGGTGGAGAAGATTTGCGACGCATTGTTTTGCAGCAAGCGCCTGAAGTACTTGGTGAAGACCTCCATGCCGTTGGAGTCGATAAGCTATGGTGCAAGTCAGTATTCCAGTACTATGAATCAACACTATAATAGACTGACCTTCCGAATCTGTTCAGTTTGTGTTTCCCACCGTGCGCGGTCCTTGTCGTCCTTTACAGGCCCGAATTGGCTGAGCAGTAGGAAGAGTTGCGCTATGACAATGCGTGATAGATTCTGGCCCGATGCACTGGAGGGCTGGTTTCCAGCCGTGTTGGGAGATCCCACGGTACTCGAAGTCGATAGTGAAGGCGAGGCACGGGCTAGCTTAGAGGCCCCTCCGCCGCTGCTCGAAGTACCACCACCACCCTGCAATGCGGTTGGCAAGGCTGCAGCGGAGGAAGCCAGATGGGAGGTCGGATTGGGCGCTATGGTTCTAGATCTAGCGGACAGCAGCTGGCTGACGGGGAGCTGCTGTCCGGTGTGCGAGGGTGAGAAGGGGGACGAGGTCGAGGACGCGGCGGACGACTTGCGGCTGCCGACGAGACGTGTGGATGAGGGCGGAAGCGATGGGAAGTTGGAGGCGGCGGGCGAGAAGGCCGGGCGCGTGCCGTTAGGCGACGGGGTGTTTCGTTGTTCTTGTGCGAATGCCGTGGAAATGGGGGTTAGACGTGTGCTCTGCTGGTGTCTCGAGGAGCCCCAAGGGTGTTGCTGGCTCATCAGGATGGCGTTTCCATGAGCGGCGCGTGGGCGGGTTGAGGGGGGAGGGTTGTGGGGAGATGAGAGGGAGTGGGTTGGAGATGACTTTTTGGGGGAGGTGATATGGGCGCGAGGTTGCGCTTGCAGCTCGAGAACGGGCTTGGCGGCGGGCGGTTGGGACATCTGCGGGGAGTCACTTCACTACCATTCCGTGTGCTCTGCACATTGGGCTGTTCCCGCGAAGACGAATGTGACATAGACTACAGAGGCTCATCAAGTAAATTCTCAGCTCGTGCTTGGTCCTATGCACCTCGCCGCGCCAAGCATGTCCGATGTGGCTGCAACCGCTCCGTATCCCGTTTGTGTCACGTGGGCTGCTCCGTACGACATGCGTGTTTTGCGTCCGCTGTCGGAGCCATTCACGTTCGCGTTCACCTACGGATTGCGAACCTCGAAAATCATGATCATAGAGCGAGCAACTGCTTTGTGTTTCTATAACAGATGTCTGGGCTAGCAGGGCACGCATCGCGCGAACGTCAGGCCTGTGCGGCTGTCTGTCCACCGAGGCCCCAGGTCTCAAGTCAAGAATCCTCCATTTCGGCAACTGAATTGCAAGAGGGACACGGAAAGATGTACTCGGTAGCGCCAGAAGCCCCAGTACTTTGTCATTTACTTTGTAGGAGGATGCAGCGCTTCCAGGAGCGTCCATGGCCAGAGCCCAAGCATCCCCTCCGAAGTGGTGCCTGGACCAGAACCACTTTCACTGGTTCGGGTAAAAAAGTGAGACCAATTGAGTCTTCACATCAAAGGGAGAAAAGAAAGAAATGACACATGGTGTGCCCTGCGAATAGACGCGATGGTGGTCGTAGGGCTGAGCCAAGCGTCTCGTTGCCAGGGCAAACGAAACCCTGGAGGTAAATATTGAGCACGCTCACCCGCACCCGGGCCCCACTCAACATCAATCGTCCTCGACGTTGTGTCTCCTACTCTGCTATCCCAGCATTTTACCCGCATCCTACTATCTCCACCACTATTGTTGAAATATACATCGCCGTCGCCGTTGCCGACCTCATTCGCTTCACGCGCGCCGATAAACAACACCCGGCGCCATGGGTGGGACTTCGGTCTCAGAGCCGCCCTCTGTATCTCTTTCTTGTAGGCCAAAAGTGCGCCTCGCATTGGTGTCTTTCTAACCGTCTGTAGTTGCCAACAACTTCTGGGGCAGAGATGACGCAGGCGTCGGTCCTATGCTCGAACGCCTCCATAACGCCAAAGTTACATCAGACGAATTGAAGTCGTTCTATGTTTGTACGTTTGAACCACGCACTCGCCGATTCAACGCTGACAGAGTCTAGCACGAGCGGCCATCGAAGACGAATATGCCCGGAAGCTCCTCAACCTATCCCGCAAGCCTCTCGGCTCTTCCGAATCCGGAACGCTACGAATGTCGCTCGATATAATCCGCGGAGAAGTGGAGACAATGGGCAAGGCCCATGCCAGCATTGCTGCCCAGATGAAGACCGAGCTGGAGGAGCCGCTGGCTGCGTTTGCGGGTGGAATGAAGGAGCGCCGGAAGATTGTGCAGGGCGGCATTGAGAAATTGCTCAAAATCAAGATGCAACAAACCTCCACTGTGAACAAAGCTCGCGATCGGTATGAACAGGACTGTCTAAAAATCAAAGGGTTTCTTGCGCAGGCGCATATGGTGATGGGCCAGGAAGAACGAAAGAACAAGGCTAAACTGGAGAAGACACAGATTAATATGTCAACCACGAGCACGGAATACGAAGCTGCTGTCAAGGCATTAGAAGAGACAACGGGGCGGTGGAACAGAGATTGGAAGGCCGCCTGTGATGTAAGTTTCCTCTGCCGGGGTTTGTGGATTGATATTAACAGTCCACCAGAAATTCCAAGACCTCGAAGAAGAGCGCATCGACTACACTAAGAGCAGCCTGTGGAGCTTTGCCAATATTGCCTCGACCGTCTGTGTCAGTGATGACGCTGCGTGCGAGAAGATTCGATTATCGCTCGAAGACTGCGACGTTGGCAAGGACATCACATCCTTCATCAAAGATAACGGGACGGGCCAGGAAATTCCAGATCCACCTAAGTTTATCAACTTCTGCCGAGGAGATACGACCGACACTGCTTCTGAGGCCTCTGACGATGGTAACTACTCGGTGGCCCAGTTCCAAAGGACTATGAATCCGACATACCGCACTTCATCACCTCAGCCTTCTATGTTCGAATCTCACCACGATCCAAACAATCCACTAGCTCGAGAGTTGCTGGGAGAAACGACCCCTGCTTCATTGCCGGTACAGCCCCCACAACCTATACAACCTACGCAGCCTATTCAACCGAAGCAAGCTGTACAGCCCACTCAGCCTATGCAGCCTGTGCAACCTGTGCAGCCTCCTCAATCATCGAGAGTAATACAGCCAGACCCACGATTGGTTCAGGCTCAGCAACAAGCCCGCCAGCAGTATCAACAAAGCCAGGTGCCGCACAATGACTACCCAATGGAAGGTATGACACAGTTTTGTCGAATCCCGGCTCCTTTGGAACGAAGTAATATCCCAAGCCCGATTCGTCCTTCAAGTAGAGACTCGCAGAGCGACTACTCTAACCCTACGTCATTCTCGAGCATCGAGCCACCAAGCGGATCAGCATCTCCAGGAAAACCAATGGCACCGATACCACAACAACTTGACGATAGGCAGATCCAAAAAAAGAAGAGCTCATTTTTCCAGCATCACAGTCCATTCCGAAGGAAGAGTAAGCACGAAAAAGAGGAACCCGCAGCTTCCATTACGCCGAGCAATCGAAACACATGGGCTCCTTCGTCAAGGAGAGGAAACAACGAAAACACGAGTCCGACTAGACCATTTGGGAAAGGTGCTCACGGTACGATTCTTGGAGACACGCGTTCAGCAAGTCCAGAGCCTGTGGATCCTCGTGCTAATTTCCAACTCAACATTGGCAACAATGTCTTTGATGTGGCGTCACCGGATTCTCGCAAGCAAGCAAGACCGCAGAAAGAAACGCAGGAAGAATTGGATCCAATTGCTCAGGCTCTTGCGGAACTTAAAGGCGTCACCAAGCAAGGATCTGTACGTGTGTCAGCAGACCGCTATCATGGCCTCGCTACACCAGCACCTCCAGCTACACCTAGTGTAGGTGCTGGGCCTCCCGGAGGAATGCCTACACCCCTTACAAGTGCCAATATGAATACTGCCCAGCGAGGCACGCCGCCACCTTCATATGATCAGCCAATGTCTCGACTCGGAGCTCCACAGCCAGCCCATACCTCCCGCCAAATGCAAAAGACGACACAAATGTACGTCGACCAGAAGACTAGTATGTTCAACACGAACTCGACCTCTCGGCCACCGACATCGACTCGTGGTGGTGCTGGTCAAGACATGACACGGGTCCCTTCTCCTGGTCCTCCCCGTGCTACAAGTCCCCGTCCGGGTCTTTACACAGCTCAGAAGCAGCCACAGTCCCCAGCTGCACACCGCTCGGCATCTCCAAATCCATACGCAGCATCTAATGCGGGGGCCAGATCTCAGCCACAGCCCCAGTCCCCAGCAGCGTTCCGCTCAGCATCGCCGAATCCATACGCAGCATCAAACACAGGAAGCAGGCCCCAACAGCAAGCCCCATCCCCAGCAGCATACCGCGCAGTATCGCCGAACCCGTACGCAGCGTCCAATGCAGGCAGACCTCGAGCACAAACTACAAGCCCTATCAAGCCCCAGTATAGTACAGCTGGAAGAAACTCTTATTCATCGTCTCGCGGTGGCTCACCAGCACATGTCCCCGCTCCCCGTGCGGTATCTCCCCAGCCCGCATTTGCCAACAACACCCGTCCAAATTCCCGAGCAGCTCCGATCTCTCGGGCCGTTAGCCCGCAACCTCAGTTCCGCCAATCGTACGATCGACCCAGCAGCTCCCGGGGGAGCGACATGGCGCTTCAACTTGCCCCAGGACCGGGCAGCGAGCGAGGTGCTGGAAGCGTCTATGGCGGTAGTCAAAGGGGCAGAGGAGGCGGAAGTCAGCAGCGGCCCCAGAGTTCCTACTACGGCGGTGGGAGTGGTGGCAGCGAGATGAATTATGGCAGCGGAGGCGGTGGTGGTGGCGGTACAAGTCAGGCTCCGCGCGAGAGGAGCAAGAGCCTTGCGGAGCCGAGAATGTATACTAAGGATGGGAGAATGATCCTACACTATGGCAAGTTTTCATACCCCTCTTCAATGGTAATTAGAACTAACCCGAGTGTAGCACGTGCAATGTACATGTACACAGCTCAGATCCCCGAAGAGTTGGCATTCGCCAAAGGCGACATTCTCGCCGTGCTACGCTTGCAAGACGATGGTTGGTGGGAGGCCGAAGTTGTCGGCAAGAATGGACGACCCGGTCTTGTTCCCAGCAATTATCTGCAAAACTGTTAAAGGGATTAATGTTACGGAGTGGGTTCATCAGAACCCATATAGTTATCATCGGTGCGAATGCGAGTTACCGTTTTGCTTATGCCATCGCTTAGGATACCATTCGTTTTGGCCAAAGCATTTTGGGCTGTATATGTTTGGCGTTGGGGCTTTTGATATGGGGTTCGTTTTTCGTAGCACTCGTTCATCGAATTATCGAATCCAAGGACTTTGTAAGGATGAGTTAGTGTGAGATGGGAAACGCGCATTGTAGTATATGCGGAATGAGAAATTGTATATGCCTACTCGATGTCCACGTTCACAGTAGTAATTAATGGGAAGTCCGTTTGCGATACAAAGCACTAAGGCCTTGTATTTAACGACCATGATATTTGACAGGCACTAACCTATGCAATGGTGTTTTGAAATTGATTGCAGATTTTGTACCGGATGTTTTATGGAGACTACTTGATCCCAAAGTTGAATATCGCGGACAAGGTTGAAAGACATTGGTCCACTTGTTGAGTGGGCATACGCTTCAACTTAGTCCCGTATCCCCTAGGGAACTATGCATTAACAGCAGTTGCCTCGGACGCTTTTATACCGGAGCCTATACGCATATTAGAAATGAATGGAAGTGACCACCCTGCTGTCGGTCAGTTGACCCGCCTTCGTCATACTCCAAGCAAACATACCATCAGATTATTCCCACCATGTACTCCGTCCCTCCTCCCCCTCCTCCTCCTCCTCCTCCTCCTCATCGTCCAGCATTTCCTCCCTCTCCCAACTAGTGCTCGCCACTAACCTCTCCAGCGCCGGACGCGGCGGCTGCCTAAGAACCGGGAGCATCCTATTCCTCCCCTCAACCTCCGTCCATTTATCATCCCGCACAACGTCCCCAAATACCCTCGTCTTCCCCTGCACATACATCTCCGCGTCCCTCAAGCAAGCGCCCCGTCGCCCCTCTCCATACATGAGGCTGATCGCAATGATAGCCCGGAAATCCGCATGCGCGTTACACACATCCGGCCACCGGTACTCGCCCTCCGCTTCGTCGATATTCATATTGTAGGGGCTCCCGACGTTGGACGCCTCGAAGCGCGTCCAGTGGCTCGCGGCTGCATCGAAGAACAGCACGCGAAGCACAGAACCCATCTTGCTGTGCTGACATGCAAACTCCACATCTGCGGCGCGGATGGGGCTGCATGCTGCGTTGCAGTTGCCGGATCGCGCGTAGGGCTCGAAGATGGCGTGCAGAGCTCTCAAGGCGGCGGCTTGGAAGGTGGGTGCGCCGAGGGCTTCGCCGAGCAGCCAGGCGAGCGTGTGTTGGCGGATCGGGGCGTAGGATGGAACTGCCTTGTTGAGCGAGTAGATCGAGGAGTATGCGTAATCGAGGAAGTTCTGGAACATATGGGGGCAGGTTGTGGGGAGGGATAGCGTAGTCTGGTATGAGGGGAGCGTGTCGAAGACGGTGGAGTGTTTGCTGAGAAAGGCACGGGGGAGGTGGTAGGTTCGTTGGTAAGTGTGTGTGCCGAGCGTGCCAACGATGACTTTTTGTATTAGTTAGTAAGGTGGTGGTAGGTGTGCGGCTAGAGGCAGCGGTACTGGTGAATTTGGACTCCATTATAAGGTCTGACTTGTAGGTTTTGACGTCCATGATGTGGGTCTGTAGAAGGTGCTTTGAAAGTAGAAGTTCGGTTGGGTTGGGCGCTCTATATTTGCTGAGACTAGGCCCTATAGTGGGCGGGAAGGCGGGAGTGAACGTTGGAAGAAACTTATAGATCGTGGGCTTGCTGGCGAGCGGCATTTTAGCCCGACGGCACAAACGCGGCATCACGTGCAAGTAGTGAATGACGATGCTGCCTAGAATCTTCTTCTCTTGTGTCTGTAAGTTATCAGTACGAAGGCTCTGTTGATTGGAGCAAAATGGGATAGGGATGCAATACCCAGATATAAAGAAGAAGATACACAAAACTAATATAGAAGGCTTGCACTAATCAAATTGCGAGGTATGAAAAATTGACTTGGTTTGGTTCTATCATGAACGATACAATATTATGATTATTGTTAAATGAATGACGCTATCATCGACATGTTATACCGAAAGGACTGACTCCGCTAAACTCACACTATGCGAAAAACTCGACCAATATATGCAGCAGCTATCGATAGTAATGCTACACATTTGAGCTTAAGAACATCCAGTGCACTCCTGGCACAAGAAACTGGACAAAGAGCTCCCGGCATCGATATTCGCGCCAGTAGCCGGATCATCAAAGTGGTGAAGATCCGGCGCGCCAGGAGTAGGGTCGATGAAAGCGTCACCGTGTAGTGTACAGGTAGCGGCAGTACTGTTATGCTGTTAGATATCGCTCGTCCCATGTGCACTGTTAAATGCATGGGGGGTGACTTACTAAGTAATCCTGCAGAAAGCTCCCGCAGCGGGCTTGAGAGAACCCACATTGTTTAAATAGGGCCCAGGGAGCACTTGACATTCGTTGAAAGCCGCAGAGATGGTGGTGCATTCACCGGTATAGTTTTCGCCTGTACAGACTTGCACATCGACGGCGCCTTCTGCGCGGGCTTCCATGGACGAAGTAGGAAGAGCAGAGCTGATGGCCACGAGGGATAGGATCGCAGTGGTGAAGGTCTTCATTTTGATATAGGGGAGTGGTCGTGTGGTCGTATATGGTTGGCAAGAGTTGTATTGAGCGAGTGTAAGGCAGACAACGACAGGAGGACGGAACAGAGATGAGTTGTACGTATGTTTGGATGTCGTAGTAATATTATTGATTCTTTGTGATGAGATTATGGGAGAAACGAAGAAGATAGTTATATACTTGGAGTATCAAAACTACCATGAGTACAGCGGTGGCGTGAGTGGCTCAGATGTCACTCTCCATCCAGCTCACCATAGTGTCCCAAGTCAAAATTGTCTATTGATTTTCAAAGCTCGGTCACAATGCAACGTTTACGAAGCAATATTGTGTGTTTAGTGTATTGGTTACACTGCATACTGACCGTTTTCGTCTCAAGATCGGCGTCATATGTGCTAGGCGTCGTTGTCGGAACTCGGGGATAGACGAACGGACGAAGCGGTGAGCAAAGGCGAGCCGCATTCGGCCCAGAAGAGGGATTTGATACGAGAAAGCGTTGTCACCTGAAACAATCCATTCTATGCCTTCCATAGTCGGCAGCTGCAGCCACGCGGGCGATCGTCCGGGTGAGGCTGGAATTACGTGTAGGGTTAAGCAAGCGCAAAGATATTACTGGCTGTCTCTCTAGTTATTTCGAGCCTTTACTAGACTAGCTTTTGCTAAGCCTTGTTGATTGTGCTTGTGTTCTTGGTTGATGGCACGCCGTTGCGGATTGTTAGGTGACATGGAGGCTGTGGCTGCGCTCGACAGCTAGTGGTTTGTGGGGCAAAGTATTTTTGGAAGACGCTAGACCTGTTACGACTATTGGATTCTCAACACCCTCAAACAGTAACTTAGTCCTCACGGAGTGCTGAAGAGAAATCGATTAATAGATATTTCGATTAATTAGATTGGGTCATGGTTGCTGAAGAGGACATTGAGGTACTATACGAATCGTTGGATGTGTAACTGTAGGGCGAGAAGCTCATATGTGGTAGTTGACAAGTTGCCACGGATATCACACAAAACGAAATGATTGACGGGACTAGGCCAAATGAAGTCTTAGTGTTATATGGGATCCGTTTGAAGGGAACCTAAATTCTGACCTAAGACGACTGTCTCGGTAAATAGTACTCAGGTTGTGTCCGACCGACAAGATTGGGATGCAAGACTCCTTCTGACAGCTACCACACAACATGTCAAGACTGAACTGATCCTTAAATTCCCAATTGAAATGTCCGGTGCTACTGAACACAGCGACCCCTCAGAGTCACAATATTTAGCTCAAATGAGACTTTATCAGATGACCACAACTAATCAAAGAGACTCCTCTCATAACTTGACCTTCGATGGTACGTGGAAGAATATGGGGGAAGACAATAGCCAGAAGGAGCAAGTTGAGACAGAAAACCGAGATGCATACCAAAAAAAGAAGATGTTAAAAGCCGACTACTCGGAACCGCTAAAGAGCGACAGGGTCAAGTATCGTATCCCCAACCTCCTTGTAGACCTCGTGATAGATTACCACCTCGAGATATCGCACTAGCTACCTGAAACCCCTGAGTCAAGATTCCGACAGCATTATCGACACCTGCATGTCCCGTACTAATAGTTCCAGGCATTGGAGGATCCGCTGGACGAGCTATAACACCCTCTAAGTGTTCCTCGCTTGCTTCCCCTTCGAAACGATCCAATGCCAGCCGACGGATACCGATATGCCATTTTTCGAACCACTGTTCCTCGCTGACGGTGGTATACCTCTTGTTGCCGTGTGCATCAGTAGTAGAGAAAGGCCACTCGGCTTTGACAACTCCGTACCGTTTAGTGGCGAAGAAGAGATACGGCCAAGTGAAGATCCAAAGGAAGGTGAGGTAGAAGATCCAACAGACCCACTTCTTGAGGCGCCACTGATTGATTCGGGAGGAGGTATATATGTCGACGTTCTTGTCCTCGATAGGAAATATGATGCTGATGCTTCCGCGATAGTTGGTACTCCGAAGTAAGCCTTCAATACGATTTTTCAGGTGAGTTTCGTCGAATCCAGTGACGACGCGGCGCAGGCGGAAAATCCTCAGCATAGATGAGGAGGCGCAAAACAGATGGCACCACTCTTTAAGTTCCGGCTTTGGAGTACCAATCTCGATGTCCTGCTTGAAGCCCGGTGCTCGCTTCTTCATGAATGTCCCGCGATGCGTCTTCTCGCCATTCTCTACCGTCACTAGGCTCATCTGCGAGGTGTCACGGTCGTCGAACCCTCGCCGCAGACAGCGCTGCATATTCAACACGATTCGGAAATCCGTAATGTGCTTCGTCTCCTTCTTATCTCCCCGTCTAACTGTCTCCTTGTGTGTGCCCATTATGTATACCAAAGGAATTGGTGCCTCCTTCGCGAAGGATCGAATGCCCTCCTCTAGATAAACCGGGTCCGTGTCGTATCGAGCATCCATCAATTTTTGCGTCTCGCATACTTGAGGCTTGCCCCCAGAGATAGTAACCTGGTTGTTGTGGTCCGTTCGCGAAGAGGGCGGGGGAATGTGTCTAATGAGGGGAGCTGTTGCTGTCGCACTCTCGCCTTCGCTGTCAGCATACGAGGGAGGCAATCCAGTGATTTCGGGGGCGTCATCGTAAGTGTAGTCGTCGGGAGTCGTGTGAAGGGACACAGCATCAGGGTCGTCCCTGTATCCTGGGGTGCTTGTGCTGCGTGGAATGCCCATATTATAATCAAATGGATCGAAATAGCACTAAAACTGGAACACACGAGAACGATTGATACAGCAATGAGGGATATGGCAGGTATTTTGCCTTTTATTTGTCGAGAAAGTAAGACGGTCGAGGGGCTGGCGCGTCGACTGTTTTGGGGTTAATTCTAGGCAACTGCTTACCTATCCATGTCGGAATACGACAAAGTTCAAACCCTGGTTTCAGACTTGTTGGAGACAGCAGATAGTAAGACCTCTTCTTTCTCGTTGACGAAAGTTAGGGCGCGTGAGAGTTAAATCCTATAAGTCTTTGATTTGATCAGCCCCGCAGTGGTAGAGTTTACCCCTGTCAGGTTCGGCAATTAGGGTGCCGGTTTGTAGCCGCGGCATACCACGTGATAATCAACTGCTCGGAATGTGGGTATTCTTAGAAAAGTACTAGAATTGATGAAATCCAAAAGTTAACAATTGTCACCTCCTACCTTATGAAACTGGTCAACCGCTTTGACGAAGGCAAAGAAGTGCGTTGTTAGACCCATAATCATTCCAACACGAAACGACTAGAACCAAATGTCAAACCTTCCCGGCTTCCACACTTCAGGAATACAAGTCTGCAATCAAGGTCAGTTAATTTGACAAGTGCATTACTCGAAATGATATAACCATTGACCACTTATGGTATACACGGCTACTGAGCTCAGATAAATGATGATGGTCATTATGTACCACATCGCAGTGTATTGATTGTTCGCCTTATTCCACCCATTTTGAAATATGGATATGAAGATGGGGTAGAATGACGACGGCACCGTGAATGAAAAGAGGAACTCTCGAAAAGGGCGCCATTTCGGTGTGCGAAATTGCTTAACAGTCTTTGAAACGCTCCTTGCTACTTGTGACAGCACTCCTGATACAGTGAGCAGAAAAGATTGCATTATTGGTGCTAGACTACACTATCGTGTATATTCCGTTGGTAACTTCCCTAAATCTCATCGCCAACAACAGTACGCAGTTTACATTCTACTAATGCTCTTATGGTTGGCTACTCAAATGTCGCCTCTACTGCCCCGTTGCTGACTATTGCCGCCCAGGAGGCAAATGGATCTCACTTAGACCCATTCATCGCCGGCTATGTTCCACAATCGAGTACTCACGGAACAATGGATATTCTATGGACTTGCCTCTTTACCAATTTTTTATGCACATGGATAGTATTGTGCCTTACTTAATATACCTGGGAAGAAGGACTCAGCGTTAACAATATTCTTCTGTTGGCTGCATTGGATGCTTTATGCCATTATAGGACCAGAATTTGTATTGAGATTCGTTCGCTGCTGGGCAGTACGAGAATGCGTATAAATCTGTAGAATCATCTAAAGAGCTAGGGTTTCTAGAAGGAAAAGGAATTTTAAAAAGAACAAAAAAACAAAAAGAAAGCGGCGTCCCGCCCAAGAGAACTAGTAATTGGTTTCGCTTGTGTACTCGCCTTAAAAGACTTTCTGCCGTATTCCAACGGACAGACTCGAACTGGAGGCCGACCCAAGAGAGACAGGGTAGATATAGTACTGGGGCAACCGGCGTGGACGAACTATGTCTAAGACATTCAGTTCGGCTAAGCCAGCCTCAGTTAGCAAGGGAAGCTACTACGTCTATCTTGAGTGACTTGATGGTAGATTGTGAAACTAAACCGCTTATATACAGTAATGAGTAAAAATGGGGTAGTGTTTTGAGGTTGTGCGAGACGCAGCACGGGCCAGTGACGCGGTGAGAGAGAATCAAATTAATGAGGTTCCTATGGCGCCGATATGCTATAATGGACGATGCGGTATGCCTTCTTTCACCTACATCCCCGAGCCAGCACTCCGTTTCCGGTCAACAACAAGCACATCCTCTGGCTGATTGTGAAGAAGCACATAGATTTATTACATGTCGACAGCGCCGACATCTGTAATAAGAGCAAAGCAAACTCCTTGATGAAATGGCTCGTGTGCGCCCAGATTGGCTACATTCTATTGAACGCCGCAGGCCGCGCCATCCAACGCCTCGCCATTACTCCTATCGAAATCTACTCTACCTCCATTATTTCTTGTAGCATTGGCATTCTCATAACCTAGATCCACAAACCCTCCGACGTTATGTCTCCCATCCCCCTCCACATCAACGCCAGCACCGCCGAGATCCTCATCAGCGCTGGCCCCGCCGCCCGAAGCCCCTACATCATGACACCGCTTGACTTCGTCGACAATACGGGACCCTAATGATCTGCTAATGTCATGGCTTTTGCTAATATCCGCGGGGGCCCCCAGATACGGCCTTGTCTCGCTTTACAAACGATCGCTTCCCTCATGTGCGTGGGCCACGCTACGCACTTCTCATCTTAACCATGCTCTTCGCCAACGGAACACATCTGTTTGACTGGAACTGCCGCTTTCCAACATGCGGTGAGCAATTGGCCTGGCGCTTCGCTAGCCTACAGATGTTGTGGACGGCAGCGATTTTCTGGGGCGCCGAGGTCAGTGCCGGGTTGGAGCCCGATCTGAACACAGGATTGTAGTATTGTGCGATATTGACACTAAGCAACCTAGCGGAGTTGAGGCAGATACGAAGGATGAGGCTGCCTAGGTAGTAGGTACTCCTGAAAGCTTCCCACTCAGGTGGGAGTGTGGGGTTAGTGCAACAATGTGGATTTTGTATTTGATCGCGCGGGTGTTTGTTTTGGTTGAGATGTTTGTTGGGCTAAGGCGTTACTGCAGAGTGTGTTTGTTTGTATAGAGTGGACAAGTTTTCTGCCGTATGTATAAATAGGAATGAAGACTTGAGTAGACTTAGAACAGGTCAAGTAAGTAGCTTGGGCACATTAAAAAATAGCTATATTAGGAGAGCTGCAAACTGAACAATATTCCCATACCAAATTCACGTAACTGTTAAGCCCTGTTTGGCAAACTCCCCTTTTCCTTGATGTGGTGATTGATGTTGTGATGTTGTGATGTTGACGACTCTCCCCGAGAGATCTTGCGTTCAATTGGTTGATTTAATCAAATATGCTAGGGGATGTTTTCACACTCCCTGCTGTCCCCCTTACCTATGGTTTGCTCCAACAATCTCTACTAAAATCGATCACATGATAACACGAATGGAACGGGTTGCCATTTTGTGGCATATACAGAATATTAAAGTCGTAGCTTCAGCAGGGCACTTATGAGTGGGTTGCCAAGGCGCCAAGGCACGCTCATCTAGATTTAGCAGCCAAAAACTTTTAGTCAACAGCTTCGACAATGTTTTGAGACCAACTCCGCCATCCCTCATTAACTACTCCCTCGACCGCGCCAGCGTGAGCGCTCATTCTGGCCTCGATCTTCCTCTTGCGCGTGCTAGGTGCCCCACCAACCCGCCAAGTACCCCTCCGAAAGCTATGGCATACCGGTAGACCGAGTGCAGCTCGACGCGCGATACACACTCAGCCCACAATGGCTTCACCTCAAGCTTCTGTAGCTGAAGTAATGCTAGAACCCTCGGCCAACACCATTGAGGCTATCCCTCAAGGCGGACAAAGCATCACCCATGAAGGACGAGAGTACACTACAATCAAGGAAGGCCTTGCGCATATCCTCGTACCCCATGGAATACCGACCTCAAACGACCCAAAGATGTCTAAAGAGGATACACAGAAACAGCAGGTGTTCTACAATCCAATACAGCAATTCAATCGCGATCTCAGCGTCCTTGCGATCAAAACTTTCGGGGAGGACTTGGTCGAGCGGAAACGTCAGAAACACGAGCATGCGCGAAAGAAAAATAATCACAAGAAACGGAAGGCCGAGCGAATCGAAATAGATAACGGTCAGTGGGCACCACCGCCGCCGAACGATCCGCCCTCGAAAAAAAGCAAGACCACCTCGGACGCCGAAGATATCCAGACATCAGACCATGAACAAGCTCCGACATTATCGGAAGGAAAGGTTGGTGCAGATACCACGGCCGGAGAAGGCCCTCAGTGGAAGCCAGGATTCAGGATCCTAGATGCCCTTTCTGCAACAGGTCTCAGAGCACTGCGCTATGCGCAGGAGATTCCTTTCACGACCTCAATCACTGCCAATGACATGTCGAGCAGGGCTACTGAATCTATTGCGCTAAACGTAAAGCATAACAAGCTCGAGGACAAGATTCAAGCGACCACAGGGAACGCAATTGCCCATATGTACAGCTTCGTTGACAAGAAAGGCTACGATGTGATCGATCTTGACCCTTATGGGACAGCTGCACCGTTCATTGATTCCGCCATACAGGCGATAAATGACGATGGCCTGCTATGTGTAACCTGTACAGACTCGGCTATATTCGCATCACATGGCTATTTGGAGAAAACTTATTCACAATATGGTGGGTTGCCATTAAAAGGAGAGCCATGCCATGAAGGTGGAATCCGATTAATTCTGCACGCCGTCGCTTCCTCCGCGGGCCGATATGGTATGGCTATAGAACCTCTTCTCTCACTCTCTATCGACTACTACGTACGTGTCTTCATTCGCGTGCGAAAATCACCTAATGAAGTGAAACTACTGGCTGGCAAAACTATGATCGTATATCATTGTGATAATGGCTGTGGAGCCTGGTCAACGCAGTTTCTTGCCCGCAACAAAGCAGTAACAAATAAGAGTGGTGACTATTTCTACAAGCACTCCTTTGCGCCAGCTCCGTCCGCGAACGAGCACTGTGAACATTGCGGCTGGAAAGCTCATGTAAGTTCTCACATATATCTCTTCGTCCCTCCCTCTCTCTTTCTCTATCATGCTAACTTGCCCATAGCTCTCTGGTCCAATGTATGGCGGACCTCTGCATAACGCCGGATTCATCGAACGAATTTTAGCGCAGCTGAGCGATGTTGACCGAGAAACTTACCCAACAATGGATCGTATGGAGGGCATGCTCCACACCGCACTCGAAGAAATTACGTTCGGTGTACAGTCTAAAAAGCCTGTTGAAGCAAAGGGAGTTGAGCAATTGGATCGATTAATACCTAAGGCGGATCCCGCAGAGCTCGACCACCATCCCTTCTTCTTCATTCCGAGCTCATTAGCCAAAGTCTTTCATTGCCAAGCACCACCTACCGCTGCAGTACGAGGCGCACTGCGGAGAGCCGGATTTCGAGTCACAATGAGCCACTGCAAACCTGGGTCTATCAAAACTGATGCTTCTTGGAAAGACATATGGCATATTATGCAGGAATGGGTCCGCCAAAAGTCGCCTCTCAAGAGAAGTCTGAAGAAAGAGAGTGCTGGATACGGAATCATGTCAAAAGGAAGTGCTCATCAGATTGGCGAAGAAAAGGATGCGGATAGTACAGCGGGAAACGCAGAACCGTCAGGCGGTGGACCTAAAGAGACGCAGAAAAATGGAGTGAATGGAGACCAGGGTGGAATAGAGGCAGAAACTCATAAGGAAGCACATCCTTCTTACCTAGGTATCAACTTTGAAGTCATATTCGATGAAAAGCTGGGGAAAGACCACGACAGAGGAAAGCGTGTTAGATATCAACTAGCTCCGAGGGAGAATTGGGGGCCAATGGCTCGCGCCAAATAGAGAGGTAAATTCGATTTATCGAGTCCGTCTCTCAGATTGTATCCGAACTAGAGGGACGGGCTGACAATCAAGCTTTGCGAACATTCGAGACGTTTGCGTAAACGAACTGGACGGCGAATCGGGGCTATTTTCGCTCTGTAGTATTTACTATCCACCTATCCAACCATGTCCGATTTCATTAGCGTTTGTGCGTAGCGTAAGTCTTTCGTCACGACTGATGGTATTGATTACGTAATAGCACTTGATGCACCGTCAATCCACCCAGGACTTGCGACTCTACATCTGAGGTTCAAAGGCACTTCCGTCGGTTGGGCGAATGCCAGAGGTTTGCGTAAAATTGGTAGTAGACTGTCTCCACGTTATATAACAAAACGGAGCAGGAAGATCGTTGTCCGCGTCCGTGTTCACGGTCACACTACATCCTATGACGTTTTGATTCCGCAGACCTCTCTCCCGTCGAGACTGGCCTGATTCCTCAGCGAACGCGAAAGAACAATTGCCGACGAAGACCCCCGAAATCTACAGTATCAGCCAATCCGGCATCGCTGGCGGCTCAAATACACCATGTCATCGCGTCGTCACGTTTAGATCTCATCGTAATGTCCAAGAATCGAATGTTCTCTGGGATGCGTCCCCATTTATTCTATGATTTATCAATTTACTCGGTACATCATTCGCCACTCATGCTATTTTTTTTGAACGTTATTCCCGATACCGGTTATGTCGAAGTTTTACGTGTTCGATGTGCCGATGGACGCCGTTGGACTACTCTTGTCTGTTGTGTCCAGAAAGTCATGAAGTCATGGCTTTAAAACCTTCGACGGATTTTTGCGTTGTCATCGACACGTACTGGTCGCAATCGGGCGGTAAAATCTATATAGTCGTTATGGTTTCCGTCAGAGAAGAGCTACGTTGTCTTGTCTATATTGATTCTACCTTCAATATGCTGACTAAGACTCTCTACGCTTCGTCTTTGCTTTCCACCCTGCAGTTGGCTGTGGCAGCCCCGGCTAGCCATGTGGCAGGCTACACTAACGCTGATGCGAGCTTCTCAGTAACTCCATCCTCCATCTACCCTTTGGCGACATCATTTGGCCCTGACTCTCAAGTTCCGGTAAGTGTATCAAATACTTCTCTTGTCTTGTACTGATTCCATGCAGGCGATCGAGACATCAGCTCCATCAGCCCCTCCTAGAGTGAGCAGCAATTTAAGTAGAGCGACAAGTCATGGTCCCTTCTCCGGTACTCCCACGACCACCGGAGCTGTAGAGGCAAACACAACTTTGGCGAAATCAATTGCACCTCTTCCACCAAACCCAACTGCAACATATTACAATTCTCAGGGCGTACTACTCAATCCTGCGCCAGCACCATATACGCCGAATGGTGGTCTAGGGACGAATGGCACTGAGCCGCGTTATATGGTCAACTCCGATTTTGACTTCGAATCAATAGCTCTTGGATTGTATCAGGAATGGATCGAACTGGATCTCTTCAACAATGGTCTCGCAGTTTTTTCAGATGAGGACTTTATTGAGGCTGGCCTGACGGCAGAAGATCGTTCATATATCGCCTTCATGGCTATCCAAGAGTCCGGGCACTCCACTTTGCTCACGAACATGCTTGGCGAGGCTGCACCGAAACAATGCACATACAACTACCCGTATAGCACTGTGCGCGAATTTATCGACTTCAATCAGAAGATTACTCGATTTGGAGAGAGCGGCGTTTGGGGATTTATCAATCACCTCGACAGTAGAGAGGTTGGGCAATTGCTCGCCCAATCTATCGCTACAGAAGCTCGCCAGCAAATGTCTTTTCGCCAAATGCTCGGCTTACATCCTATGCCTGTATGGTTTGAGACGGGCATTCCTCAATCGTGGGCATGGTCATACCTCGCTCCGTACATCAGCTCGTGCCCTGAAAACCAGACTCGTTTGGCGTGGCAAAACTTCCCGGCCCTCAACTTCGTGAACCAGCCGAATCCGAACCGCTTCTCTCCCAACGATACTAAGCCATTTGAAACTGTAGGCAACCGCACTGCCGACCCGAGCGACTCCAATATCCCCACCAACGAAACCTGCGTCAACCTCCACGTCACGGGATATAGCTGTGGTCCTGCTATCGCCCACAACCGCTCCGAGCCACTCTCCTTCCCCGGAAAGCAGGTGAACCTTACATGGGATGCACCAGGACACACCGTCGGGCCCAATGATAGCTACATCACATCTACCAGCGCTAAGCAGCCAAAGTTTGTGGCTTGGGTATCCCAACTTAACCTCACTTACACACCACTTGTTACAATAGGTAACAACAGCGGGTATACGTACCAACCAGCTGGTGAGGTATATGAGGGCGATCCTGCAGTCAATGGTACTATGTTTGTTGCTCTTACCGACTCAGATATATTCCTTACTCCGTTCAACTTGTCGATGATCAATCCGCACGTGGTGGCTCTTGGGCTTTATCAAGCTGGCTAGGCTGGTCTCGAGGAGTGGATTATGAAAAGTAATAATTTCGCAACGTTTATTTAGGCAACGACAAACTTACATGAGAAGATTGACTAGGCAATGGGTAATGATAAAAAGGTCGTAGATCAGCCTACATATTTCAAAAGAGATTGTAGTATAATATGATCGTCCTTCTTATACAGTATACTCAACGACCACCACTTCTTGCAATGTGTATACTGCGAAACCATCATCATGGAACTATGAGGCTTGAAAACATTCAAGAGTTAACGTGGAGCTATTCTTGCGCTAACGTCTTTCAGCTAGGCTGGTGTAAGTCTGCGGATGTTTCCAAGGTCCTCACCGAACTTCCCCCTTTTTCCATCGCTCACATCTCGGATCACGAAACGATCTGGTGACGCAGCCATCTGAGCATCAATTTCAATTCTCCGAGTAGTCCCGCCTGCCCTCCCTAGCAATTCCACTTGTGACACACCTCAATCTAATCGACGGCGCGGCTTCATCGGTGGCACAGACGCCATTGTTTCCACCAACGGGAATCATTCCAGCATCGCCAATGTTCCACCTCTGGCCAAATTTCCCCTCGAGGAGCCCCCGGTAGTGCGTTTCGATGCTTCCGAGAAAGATGCACACGCGAGGCACGAACCCACCATGTTTCGCGGGTGACAGGTGCGAAAATGTGGAGAATGCTTTAGAATAGTACGGAGAAATGTTTTGATCGAGGGGAAACCTTGTGGTGGTGTTCGAGAGGGGGGATATTGTGCTTAGGAGGAGTATAAGTATAACCTTAGGGTCCTTTGACTTGTTTACATCCACTTCGGCCCTTCTACATACTCTACAGCTGAATAATAATCATCATGCGTTCAATTCTATCTTTTCTGTCTTTGGCAGCTGCTGTCCTTGCCGCTAGTCGGACTTCTGCACCAGCTGGGTGCTTAGTTGTTAGCAAGAGCGCGACTTCGGGCCAGTACAAAACTGTCTCCCTCGCAGTCAATGCACTCAGCACTTCCAGCACCTCGGCGCAATGCATCTTCATCGACCAAGGAACCTATAGTGAACAAGTCTACGTTCCAGCTCTAAAGTCTGCGTTGACAATCTACGGATACACGGCCGACACGTCCAGCTACGCCGGCAACAAAGTCACCATCACCCAAGGCCGCAGCCAGGACGATGTAGCCAGCAATGATCTAACCGCCACCCTGCGTGCCTGGTCCCCCAACTTCAAAGTCTACAACATCAACCTCGTCAACACGCGCGGCCAGGGTTCGCAAGCCCTCGCCGTCAGCGCTGCGGCAACTAAACAAGGCTATTACGGCGTGCAATTCAAAGGCTTCCAGGACACCATTCTCGCCAATACTGGCGCTCAGGTCTACGCAAAGTGCTTGATTCAAGGCGCAACAGACTTTATCTTCGGCCAGACAGCCACCGCCTGGTTCGACGGCGTTGACATCCGCGTCCTGGCTGCCTCCACGGGGTACATCACTGCCAACGGCAGAGACTCGTCGTCAAACCCATCATACTACGTTATCAACAAGTCGACCATTGCTGCCGCCTCTGGCAACACTGTCAACTCTGGTGCGTACTACCTCGGCCGTCCGTGGCGCAACTATGCCCGAGTTGTGTTCCAGAGCACGAGCATGACGAATGTCATTAATGGCGCTGGGTGGTCGGTCTGGCAGAGCTCCGACCCCAGAACCGATAACACTTACTTTGGAGAGTACTCGAATACTGGGGCTGGGGCTTCGGGCACGAGGGCTAGCTTTGGAAGGAAGTTGTCCAGTGCGGTGAGCATTTCAACGGTGCTGGGCAGTGGGTACACGAGCTGGGTGGATACGGCTTATCTCTCTTAGGAGGGTGCGGGCTGATGCTGGGATATGGAGGGATTGGGTCGTTTCGTTGTATATATTCAGATTGGATTCGATTCAAGTACATACTTTTCTGCGTGGATTCATAACAGCGTATCTATACATGAGTGTTTGGATATGGAAGCCTATCCTATGAGCAACACCTCCAATGCAAGACCACGCTACTAATCCATCACTATCCTTCTGCTGAGAGCTCCTGATGAAAGACTCTGAAGACTGGCTCAATTTCCCCATCTGTGGTATTTACCTCGGGAGAGGGGAGGCGCACCTCGAGGCAGCCGCGCTCTTTACGATGCAGACTGGCCAGTCAACCAAGTCCCCGCTCATACAGAAAATCCGCTGAATGCTATGCCACGAAACCTAGCCCCGAACCTTGTTCTTAGCCGCCAGAGCGAGATCCGTGGTGCTGGACACCCGCACACTCTGAGTGAGATGTTGAGCCCGTAGTCTAGAAGCCCGTAGTCTAGAAAAGCCTTCCACGAGGTGCTACGCTCCCAGAAGATTCATTTCAGAGTGCACGTCAAGAGCTTCTTGACAAAGGCTCAGTGCACGTCGAGAGCCCGCAGTGTAGGTTCGAGAAGGCTTATAATTGGCACGGACAAATCCCCGAACATGATCTTGTCGAAGATGCTGGTTTCGTAACGGCCGACGGCGCTGGATGAATGGGAGCGGGAGGAGGCTACTGGATAGAATGTCTTCATGTACGACTCGATGTTTTGAAAGCCGGCGAAGACCTTGTTCGTCTATAGGTAGATGGCGCGGGACTCTGATCAGATATAGCGGCCAGCCTGTGTCAAGCTGACGAAGAGTCGACTCTTCCGCGCCGGGTCCGTCTTCTCACGTCGGATTCGTTTCTTCCTTCGTCGCTGGGGTGCTGATTTCTCAAATAGCGCTGGTAGTTGTCGCGCCTCGCAAAGCCCTTCTTCTTGTAAGGACAGCTCGAATAATTGCAGGAGAAGAACTCGCCCGTCAGAACTTGCATGCCTGGCGCGGATACGATATCGTGGGTGCGTAGGTGACGTAGAAGATCGCGGGTGTGCTGCATGCCTTCTCGCATGAGTAACATTTGTGAGGCCGATCGTGGAGCTTGATATGCTGGCTATAGCGACAGTGAGCTTTTTTAGTAAAGACGGAGAGGATTACTAACTCGCAGTACTTTTGGTTCATAAAAATGGACTGGCATACGCTACATTCAAGGCTAGCGGCTGGTGATGAAGGCTTCGAGACGTAGGAGCGTTGGGTTGCCCTTTCACTTAGCTTCCGGAAGTTGTAGTAGCACAAAAAATCTCTCACCCCCAAAATTTGCTCATTGCTGTATATAAGCGCATTAAATCCACATATCCTTCACCAAACACCCTAGCAGAGAGCGAGAGGAATCCCTTGAGTAGTCGAGCGGTTTAGCGGCAGCCTGGCTTACGTTAAACGTCTGTACTTCTTACTCAGTATGAGATCGCCAGACCAATCTTTCCTAGGGTGTCTTGAGTTCGAGCCCGTTTGCGGGAAGTATCTTTCGAGAAGATTGGTGCGACAACAGACAAACCGGGCCTCCCTTGGGACTGGATCAGGTTTTCTGGGCGAAAAGGGCTAAACACCCCCAGTAGTTTCTTTTTGCGCTTCTTTTCTTCTTTTTCTTTTTATTCTTCTGCTTTTCATTCTTCCGACATCTTATATCATCACCGGGTTGAGCATTCACGAAACAGATACCTAGGATTCCTGCTCGAACGAATTCTCTCTATGGGAGAATGGCGTAAACGGTGCTGGAAAAATGAGATCCCCTGTGCCTGGAACGTGTTGCTCATTACCGATACTGGCCTTCTTCATCCTGTCGCCTGGCTTTTACCGATGGTGATTCGATTACGGATGTAGGGATTGACGTGGGCGTTGCTTCGAGCCTGATTGGGGGGGGGGGGTTTATGAGGGGCAAAAAGGATATCCAAAGTTCTTAACAACACTTTCTAGACATACATGGATCAAGAAATACAGATTTAAATCTACGTAATCTAATCTACATCACCTTCTACTACATCTGCAAACCCTACAAAAGACTAATAGGTGGAGGCAATAGACTAGTGCACGAATTCAATGAAGACTCTTATAGTGACTTGTGTTGGAAAGTTGCTGTGACTACTTGTGAGCACTTGTAGTGAATCTTATCTAGCAATAACATACATGAGAAATTAAAATCTAGGAGTTGAATACCAATACAACTTAGTCAGTTATCAGTCACTTCATGGAAGTCTTGATAGATGTTTCAATGAATCCTTTTGTTGACATGCTATTCGGATCCAAATCTCAAAGAGAGCTCCAAAGAGCCTCGATGGGAAATTTGGATGAACAAGCCTAGGGCACTGAACGGGGGGAAGCACCTCAGAGAATTTCCGCAACGGTCTAGTCATAACAAATAGCACCGATCAACCAGCATTTCTTCCAGCAACACCTCGCTGAGAAGAGAAGATATCTCTTAGTTCCTGATGTATAAGAGCAAGCTATTGTCGAACTTCATATAGGCACAGAAAGTAATCTTTAGGGGATCGAGTAGTTGCCAACTGCAGAGCGGAGAACAGATTCGTGATGAAGATATTCCGAAGACGGTGGCGAAGTTGGAATTATTCATGTCGGAAGTTATGAGCGGCTTGGTGTACCGAGACTTGATTGGAGGTTCTCCCCGGGAAGCTCTTCCTTCATCCTAAACTTCTTAGTTGTCTCATGTAGGCCGGGAGTAATGTTGGACGCTGCACGTTTCCGGCATGTCTCGTCGGGCTTTGGCTCGTCCTCGGGGGGCTCTTCGAGATTGTAGCGAATCGCCATCAGGTTCAGCGCTGCGTTCTTCCAGTCGTATGAGCCACGAAGACGGATCTCAGAAACAAGCGTATTCAGATCGATAATATCCTCGATGGCCTTGATTTCATCGAATCTAGTGGGCGACCTCCAGTAGGATATCATTGGTACGGGCTCGCCATCGGCGATCTTGAACACCCACGACACCCAAATCTCCTCGTGGTAAGATGTGTATGCCAGAAGCATCCTCTTGGTATCATCGTGCCAGCTAATTTCAGCCTGGACATCTTGGCTAACGAAGTTGAAATGTCTAAACCACGCACGCCGCATGACCATTGCTTGTTCCTCAGGGGTGTCTCCAGCAGGCTGAAGCGAGTCATGTATTTGATGGACGATATCTTGGCTATATGGTGTTGAAAGCCGGCCAATGTAGAACTTGGAAATAGTTGCACTGGCGTCTTCATCGATGAAACATCGCATAGTGACTTGAAGCCCGTTCACGTTCGTTCCCACCACTAGACGGCGCAAGATGTCGTACTTGGAAGTCATTGTTAAAAAGCGAATATGGCGTTCCGGATGGGTAGAGGCCGAAAAAGACTTGAAGGTTTATGGTGGTCAGTCGGATGTTCTTTAGTCGTGGTACATTGCAACTCACGTTTTTTTGAAGGGCGTCCGCAGTAACTGCGGATCGTGTGCTAGTTCCTTCGTAGGTTTCCGTGGGTGGTTTGGTTCAGAGAGGATGGTGGATCATGGAGATTGAGGTAGCAGGGCGGGTGCTATGTAGTCCTGAGGTCAATGTTAAGGAGGTGCAAGGCTACTTTCTCGTTGGTGGGTCCTTACTCCACTCTGACTCAAAGCTGGCAGCAACTCGGTCGCTATCGAGAAGATGGCGTGGAAGGTATGGAAGGAGAAGAGAAGATAAGAGACCATTGAAGAACGCAGAAAGAGCAACCCGTTACTTATATAATCCGAAAAGGCAGGGTAGAAGCACACGGCTTCAAATATATAGAGCCGCATAGAAAAAAAATGAAACCGTAGAAGTGAAAAGGCATTCTTAATTCAAGCTTAGGAAAATGTAGAAGGTTGAAGGCAATCAGTCCTGGCGCCTACCTTTACGCCTTTGAATGTAGAAATAAGTAGAGAGCGGGAGTCTTGCATGGCGAAACGCACACATATGATGAAAAAGCTGGCTTCCAAGACGATGACTCACGTCAATGAAATGGTGTCCGATGGAAGACGACGAAGCTTTGAAGTGACCCAACGAAGCCAATAATTGTGGCGCAACTCTGTGGCGGTGTGCGCTACCAAAATGCCGACTTCCCTCCACTTCGGCACAACACAAAAACACCAAGACACCAAAACAACCAACAATTGGCAACCAGCCGATAGGATTGCTAGATTCGCGCAAGCAATTGTGCGCCATTAGAGAGTAGAGTCCGACGCGTAAGGTAACCTACTTCTCGCTTTCGGCGTCCCATTAGCTCCCCTCTCTTCTCTCGTCAGATTGCCTTTCTCCTACTTCCCGAGACTCTCCTCTTATACTCCCGCAAGGTTTTCTTATTTCGTCTCTGTTATTGGGCTGCTCGCTCTTTCATCTCCTTCAAGAGACAAAGTTAGTTCATCCCGATATCCATATACATAAACAAGTCATCCTCAACTCCAATATGAAGCACCCCAACGACATCTCCGCCAACGGCGCCGGCTCTGATAGCCCTCCCAGCACTGCTGGTGTACTCACTCCGACTAGCGAAGCCAGCGACGGCATTCTCAGGCCCGATCACTTGCCAGGCCCATCCTCCGTCGTTGCTCCAGCGAACGGACAGGCTGCCTTGTTCACCAATCCCGGCACGACCTTCTACGACAGTAACGGTGTGACCTTCTACAATAGCGGCGGCAGGGTCTACTTCATCAGCAATCGAACCACTGTCGACATCACCCCTCCTCACCCAGTTCTCAATCCCACTCTCCCCACTACCTCCACCACCCCAAGCCCAGTCCCAGTCCCCGTCCCCGCCACCGCCACGCCCCAAATCATGGCACCCCCCACCGCCGGCGTCGTCAGCGCGGCCAATATCTCCGAGCGGGACTACATCTACTTCCTGCCGTACCCTCTCCCACCCGGCACCCCCATCCCCTACTCCTGCAACCTGCCCCAGAACCCGCTCAAGATTGCGCTCCCCCCATTCGAGCCAACCTCCACATTGGTACTGAGTAGCAGCACCTCGACCTTCCTCGACATCCGCATCCTGAAGCCCATCCTCCCCGAGGACGAGCCCATGCCCCAGAACGGCCCAGCGCGTCGCCTGGAGTGGGCGTTCGGCGGTAAGAGCTCAAACTCCAAGATCATCGAGGCGGTGCGGCTCGACGCGGCGGGCAACGATGTGAGTCCCACTCACTCGAAATGGACGCACTGGGTCGATTCCAAGTACCCCGTCGGCGCGGCCGACATCCCCGCCGACGAGGGCGACATGTATCCGATGCCCGACGGCCGCGTGCTCGAGCACGGCGCCTCGTTCAGCGCCACGGCCGGCCGGATGATCGGCTACGAGGAGATGTGGTCCGACGTCGAGGTCGAGGCGTGCTTCCCGTCCAACTCCAAGTTCTCCATCGTGCTGCGGATTGAGAACCTGCAGGCTGGCATCAGAGGATTGGTCGTCAGAGTGGGCCAATATTGCCAGGGGATTCTGATGAAGGGCACGGATTTCACGGTCGAGAGGTGGGAGTTTGTCGACCATGTCGACCCCCAGGAGAATGTGGTCGGCGGGGAGTGGACTAGGGTCGCGAGGATCGGCGAAATGTTCTTGCCGTGTGCGGTGACGTTCAAGCCCGAGGAGCTGAAGCTGGATACGAGGGTCTCGTACACGGACTATCACTGGTACGTGGAGGAGCTGGTCGAGTGGGTTTGATTAGGAAATGGCGGTCGAGGGTCTGTTCGGAATGGCTGCATCGTTCAAGACAAACAAGGGAATGTTGTATGATGAAAAGAATCTGAGACTAGGAGGGTTGAAAAGGCAATGGCGGTTTACACTGTGTATAGTAGCATCATCTATGCTGTCATTGCTTCCTGGGGAAACTGGCGGAGTGGATGGATTAGAGAACGGAAAGGGAGGCTTTGGGGTGAAAGACGAGAGCTTTTGAATATGGAGACGGTTTCCACGAGCGAAAATCATGTAATTGATGGGGCAATGGCGGTTTGCATTGTGCATATGTCATTCTCATATGCTATCCTAGCTGACAGAA
Source organism: Melanomma pulvis-pyrius CBS 109.77 (assembly GCA_010093585.1). Lineage (NCBI taxonomy): Eukaryota > Fungi > Ascomycota > Dothideomycetes > Pleosporales > Melanommataceae > Melanomma > Melanomma pulvis-pyrius. The sequence goes on from MU002014.1 coordinate 48,087, forward strand.
ACCTATCCATTGACGCCGTCCATGCAGGGAATTTCCATTGCTATACCGTATCCTCCGTTTTTGATTCCGTCGTGAGATATACCACACGTGGCAATCTATTTCTTCTTGTTCGCATCCTCCTCAGCCTTGGCCTTGGCACGCTTGTCACGGGTACCAACGAGACGGGCCTCAGAGCGGGCATCACGGAGCTTCCTGTACGCGTTCTCCTCTCCCTTGTAGTTACCGATCGGTCCCTCCTCGAAAGTGACGACGTTCTTGATGGGCAGCACATCGATGGTGGCCTTGACGGTGTTCTCGCCGGCCTTAGCGGCCTTGACATCCTCGGCGGAAGCATCACCGCTCTTGGTCTTGCCATTGCGGCGGGGGAAGAGGATGAGGCGGTTCTTGTACTCCTGGAGGCGCTCGACGTTGACCTTGAGGCTCTCCTCGGAGAGGTTCTGGCGGCGGGGGTCGACAGAGATACCGATGGTGCGTGCAAGCTTGCGGGGAATGCCAGCAGCTATGACATGTTAGCTAATGTTTCCAGATGCTCATCCGGGGGATATTTACTCTTCAGCTCAGCGAGAGAGAAGCCACGGCCAGGACGAACGCGGCGGTTGTCTAATTTCCAAATCAGCCATATTCCATTTCAACGTTTCACATGTATACGCACACTTGATCGATGGGCATCGAACGACGGGGCGGAGCTTGTCGACAGGGCGAGGTGCGACCTTGGCTGCTTTCGCAACGCGGGCATTTCTGCGGCGTGTCTTGCGACCTGGCTGTTGCGGGCGTTAACTTCTAGACTACAGGCGCCACTGCTCTCAAGTGATTGAGAGGGGAATTACCTGGTCAAAGTGCACTCGCACGCGACGCTGCCTACGAGGTTGTTAGTGCTGCCATGTAAAAGAGAAAGATCTGGAGGGTTTACCAGTCCTTGTGGAAGTGATTCTTCTGAATCTGCTGGTTGTGCTTGATCGCCATCGCTGCAGAGTTCTGTACAGTAGGATTAGTTTCGATTGAGTACTTCTGTGTGGATGAAGATCGCGGGCGTACCTGGAATTGTCGACCTGGTGGTTAGTAATTGAAGAGGTGGTGAAGTTCGAGGTGCGGCATAATTTTTCGTTTGTGGAGGGCCGGGAATACTTTTGGCCGACATCTGTGCGCGAGAGGCTTGGCACAACCATGGTTCGGCAAACTCTCATTCGATGAATGCGTACTTCTTATGCTATGGGTTGTGTTTTCATTTGCTATCTAAATTTCGTCCCTCGTTCAAAATGTGTCAAAGTCGATAGTATCCCCCCACCAGAAAGCTCAGCATCTGGCGTCCAGCGACAAGGTAAATATTACAATTTGGCAAAGGCCAACCACGTCGTGCGAGGCACGCAGAAATAAGATCCAAGCCTACTCCCAACACCTGTCCAACATGCCCAACACCTGCCCAACACCTATCGAACACCTACCAATAAATCCAACCCCAAACCGCAACCCAGTCCAATCCTACCCAAGATCATCGCTCGTTAAACCTGAAACACTCAGTCTCGTAGTAAACCTCCAATGCCTAAACCAACCCCGTGGTCTATACGTCCCCTCTTGGTTGGACTACTATGGTGTTCACTTGATGGCAGTCTCCTCTTTTCAAACTCTCCTGACCGACTTATGCCAATAGGTTTTTTCACCTGGCCAAAAATCTTGCTTTGGATCAGCGTGGCTGAATGTTGCGATGATGGTGCCGACATCTGCTTGGAAGGCGGTGCTCGTCGAAGCATGCTGGCGGCCATCTGGCTTGCTTGCGACTCGGGAACTTCGTCTTCTTCCCTGTCAGTGAAAGCCTCCTCCTCGTCCACACTAGACGCTGTGATGGTGGAGTTGCTACTTTCTCGGCGAGCATGAGCTGCCTTCGGTTGGTAGTGTGCTGGGGGCGCGGACTGAGGGATATTGACGGCTGAAAAGATCGGGGGAGTCCGGGGCACTTCGGTATGGAGGTGGGTGGATCTGCGATTTGGAGTCTGCGGTAGAGACGACATTGATTGTGCGCCTCGAGTATGTCCGAAACGGGATCTCGGCACGTGAGTCCTCGTTGTGGGGGTTGACGGCGCTGTAGCTGTTTCTTGACTCAACATCTTGTCGGCTAGAAGAAGTGCTTCAAAGTTGTTTTGTCCGCGACTCCCTTCATTGGATAGAGGAGGAGGCACTCGATGGATCCGGGTTCGTGGAGTAGCTTGGTGGGGAGTGCCTAAAATGGAACGAGGAGAGCCCTGGTCATTCATCTGCTCCAGATATGGCAGAAATGGGGCGATGTGGTCTCTGTTCTTCCGGATTCGGGTCTTGAGGCGATCGTTTTCTTCCATGACACTGGCCAATTCACCTTCTCTATGCTCAGTGAGTCGCTTCTGCTGATCCAGCACATCGCGGAGTTGTTCATTTTCGTTCTGGAGCATCTGGCATTGTCGATTCATTTCAGACATCAATATGGCATTTGCCGGATTGATAGGCGATTCCTGGAAACTCTGGGCGGGTGAGACCATGGTATTGCGGCGCTTCTCCTCGGCTTGCTGGAGGACGTCGAGTTCGCGTTGGGCCATGGCAAGCTCGACCGCCATTCGGCTGGCTGATTCCTGGCTCTCCATCACGGCCATGTTGTATTGGAGCTTGTAATGGGCTGCTGAAATGCGCACATTCCGCAAGGTGTTAGTGAGCTCGTGGACCATAGACCGGAGTTCGTCATCGGATGCATTGTTGATTTGCTCCTCCTTGTAGAGGGCTGCCGTCGAGTCCGCCAGGGTGGAAGGCTGGTTGGGGAGCTTGCTGGTCGGCGGAGGCGAGGAGAGCTGCGGCGTCGGAGGCGTGGGCGTCCTGACGGCGGTGCGCAAGACTGGTAGCTGCGAGGACGGAGGGGGCGTCATGGACGAGGTCGTCGGGGGGGCGGGAGAGGTGAACTTGTATCGATCCGGGGAAAGCGCGCTGGGCACATTGGAGGGGCCAGGAGAGCGAGACCTGGAACCAGAGCGGACCTTGGGCGTGGCCGGTCGCGAGAGCTCCGTCGAAAGCATGAGCGAGTCCTGGGACGCCTGGGACAAGGATGCCTGCGAGTCCATTCTGCCTGGACGCGGTGATGCAGGCGGCGCACGACACGTCAGAAAGGCAGGCGCGACGCAACACAGCGGCGGGGTTTGCGCGTGCAGCTGGCCGTGGGCAGGGCGCGGGGCAAGGGCGGACGTGAGGTGTGCTGGCGCGAGGTCGCAGAGGGCGACGGGGATGCGTAGACGGCTGGCGGGCGAAGGCGGGGGGCGCGTCGATGCGCGTTGGAGGCGAACGGAGGGCGCGCGTAGTGCGACCAATGCACGGCAAAGCGACGGGGCGACGTGTGGGCGTGTGAGGGTGTGGACGGGCGGCGCTGGCGGGGGTCGGCGATGGCGGAGAGAGAGAGGTGTGGAGGTTGAGGGCTGGTGCAGAGAGGCCGGGGAAGGGCTCGAGGCTGGGCGGCCCCAGTAGTGCACTGCGCTGCACTACTCTGCAGCGTAGGCGGCCTCTAGCGGCACGAAACATCGGTGGACAGGGCGTAAACATTGGCGCACCGGGCAACCGTTCCACACGCGCCCGCACGGCCTCCCATTTCCCGCTGCGTCGCCCGTCGCCAGCAATTGTCGTCGACTGTGCGCGCCCTTTAGGCCGCCGTTGGATATGGTCCCC
>MU002015.1:0-51620 GCA_010093585.1 Melanomma pulvis-pyrius CBS 109.77
TTTCTATGTTCTAGTCCCTTAAAAAGGAACACAAAGAGGAATTCAGAGCTCTGGGTGCATTGTTATTGTCCCATGCCTAGAAGCCTTCTTCGAATTCAGTTACTCCAGGCTTATCTCGTTAGTTATAGCGCGCCTTGCCATCATGACGCAGTGAACTATTTCTAGTTAAATCTAAACATGTCACTCTATATATGTCATATTCAACCTTGATTGGACACATACGACCATAGGATCATGAAAATTGGGCTTCCCGTCCGCTCAGCCTTACATAAGCATGATACCGGCGGACTAGTAGTCAAGTGGGTGACCATTGGCGAATCCCTGCTGTTGTATGTTTTTTTTTTTGGATCCACCTCCCTGGACCTCCAGTACCGGTACTAGTACAATGATAAGTCTTACTTACACTTGACAAGACAAGGCTTGGCAATAAGGGAGCTCGCTCGTCTGCGCTAGAGAGTGCAGTGTAGGACGACGCGTGTGGCTATGCAAAAGCCTTGTAGCGCCGACATATGCAGAATACTGCCCGCTCTTCAAGTGCTGGAACACGATCATGGCAGTCGACGAAGAAAACATACATGTGCCATTGATTCGGTCACAGGTGTGGGATACGAACCAAGTGCCTGGATAGATTTTGGAAAAGCGTGCAGGTCAAAGACATATGATATGCTACATCTAGCATACTTGCAGCACGCGGATGTCAACACAAAGCGACGCCGGGACGACCCGAGCTCCGCTAGCCAGGATGTGTGGGACAAGGTGAACAGCGCAGGTTGGAAGTAGGACGTATATTACGGCGGTACAAAAAGCTCGGTAGCTAGGCACCATGGTTCCTAGACACCGTGTGCTATCCCAGCCCATCCATCTCATATATATACTGTACATACGTTGACGCCGAATCCGAATTCAAAAACACCACCCGCTTCCGGAAACTCGACATCGTGAAATAACAGAGGAATCTCTCTACGTAGGCGCTGGCGTGCCACATTTTCCACAAACGAGTTTTCGCTCCTCTCGTCCCCCGACTCCGGAAACCCTGACTTTGAAGTCCTCAGACCCGCACTTCTGGCACTTGACCTCGCCATCGTCTTCCTCGCTACTGGGCCCCTGCTCACTGCTTAGTTTACTCACTGTGCTAGCTCTCCCTTTCAGGTCTGGGCGAGAGGGAGGAGCTAGATCGACAGGTTGCACGAGCTGCTCGCGCCAGGTGTTGTTGTTCCAGAAAGCCCAGGATTGGCCGTTATAGACTGATAGAGGATTGGAGAGCACGTCCTTGAGTTTTATATCGGTGGGCTTGACAGGGTCGAAACATTCTTCTGGGGAGGGTTCTTTGACTTCGGGCTGCGAGTTAGATTCGAGTGCGCGTTTTGGTGAGGTGTTGGGGAAGCTCTGTGCAGGGGTATCGATGGAGAGCGAGGTTTTGGGCGTCCCTGCTGTGCGACCGGATTTCGCGTCGATCGCAAGTGTAGGCCCGAGAGCTGGGGAGTCGGAGGGCCGGGTTGAGGTTAGGCTGAGTCGTTTTAGAGGCTTGCGCGGCGAGACGCTGCGGGCGATGGAGCGGCGAGGGGTGGCGCCGTTCGCGGAGTCGAAACTGCCGTGCGAGATGTCTTGACGCCAGGACATGATGCGGTCGTTCGGAGGTTGCGTTGATGTGCTGTCTCTTCTTGTTTGGCTGGTTCGGTGAGATAGAATACTACTGGGTCGGCCGAGTTTCGAGCCTGTTCTCTTCGAGAATACCGATGAAGTGTCCCAATTGTCGATCGATCGGATTCGTTTCAGAAACGCGCAGTCTTGGCGGAATACCTTCAGGGCGCCCGTATAGTCCGCTGTAACTATGATATTCCCATCTGTATGTGCCGAGCGAGCTACATACGCTGGGCTTTCGGCAACTCTTCTGAAGTTAGACTCTGTGTGCGCTGGTGTGGGTGGCGCGGCGCCCGTGTCGGTAGGTCCTCGTGAAGACCCGAGTGACTCAGCCCGCGATACAAGGGTAACTGGCGGAGGGTTGCAGAGATCAAAGATAGGATCTTCGGACGTGCTAAGTAGATGTCTCGTTTTCAGTGGAGCAATAATTGCGCAGGTCGTGATCGAGTTGTGCGCATCGAACATCTCCATTGGCATCTGATTCCTCTTTTCGCCTTCTGGGGCACCCGTCGACCAAATATACGCCTTCCGGTCCTCACTTCCGCAAATAACGTGTCCGGTATCGTCGGCGAAGGTAGCTCGGATCTGACTGCAGTTATTCTCATGGCCTCTAAACTTCATCTCCAAGCTCTTATCCCTCAGATTATACAGCCGCACTCTGGAGTCGTTGCTCGAAATGAGCAGTTTCACTTCGCCGCTGGTGCTCCCAGGAGGCCAGTGTGTAGCTTGTATCCCGGTGATCTTGCTCCCTTTAGCATTCTGTCCTCGAGTCGACTTAACGTGAATCTGAGTTTGGTATTTGAGCCCTTCCGTTTCGTAGAACATGCAGAGCCCACTCAGAGTCCCAGCAATACATGTTTTCCCATCTGGAGTAAACGCCACGGACGTAATCATGTCCGGTAATTGACTCCAGAACGCAACGCTCTTATCAGGGATACTCCACAGTCGTAATTTGGTATCTAACGATCCTGCTAGGAAGAACCGGTCATCCTTGGGGTGGAATTGGATAGACGGGACAAAATCCGTATGCTTGAATGTGCACAAATTCTCGCTACGACTAACGTGCCATAGTCGTACGGTCTTGTCCATGGATGAGGATAGTAAGAAATTGTTCTAGAAGATTGGGTTAGGGATTCGCGAATCCAGTTGGAAGAACTCTAGATACGTACCTTACTCCAGCTTAGATCGAGAACCGTCGCTGTGTGTCCGTGATATTCTCTGTGTGGCTTCTGCTGGAAAACTGGCGCACTGAGATGGGTCGCTCCACCAGATGCATTGGGGTAACTCTCGTCCTTCTCATGCGACGTTCGCTCTTCCGGAGTGCCCAAAACTGCCCAAACGCGTACGATTCTGTCCTGTCCGGCAGCGGCCAAGTACCTCCCATCTTTACTGAACTCTGTCGCCCAAATTGGATTGTGCGTGGCTGCAGCTCCAGACTGCGGTGCTGGGTTAGAGCCAGGTACCGGCGGAGCTTTTTTGTCCGCGCCTGTTCGAAGTTCTTGAGCGAGAAAGACGCGATTGAATTCGCCATCCTTCTTATACTTCGTCCTCACTTTGATGTAAGCTGGCGGTGGCGGTTGTTTGGGACTAAAGCCCAGATTGTCCACTGTATGACTGAAAAGCTGAGCGTTCATCCCCTCGGCCCGCCGTTCCCCAGCTTCGGATCCATCTTCTGCAGCACCGTCGAGGCCTCCCTTCTTTTTTGTTCCGATGAATCGACTGAGAAACGAAACGCCTTTCCTGTAAAACACACGGAGTCAGCCTCGTTAATACTCCGCCTCATAACGACGCGCGCCATGAAGACGATCATGTCAACCAATCGCATCTGGCGCCGTCTCGCGTCGTATTGCGGTCGTATCGTCGCGAATACGAAGGAGCTAGTATTTTTGAGAAGTAATCTGGCACCTCTTCTAGGACAGCAAAGTGGTCTCTGGCAACTACAGCAGTCTTTGTAGGACCAGCTCAATCGTTTTGCCCATGAAGTAATATCGCTTATGGGATATTCCTCAACACATCCCAACTCCTTCGTACGGGTGGTGCACTAAGGCTTGTTTGATTTGGGGAATTCAAGAGAGACGCATGCTCACTTTTTGTCTGCCTTATTTGTAGAACCCCCGCCAGTCTCCCGTACCGCCTCCACAGCCACTTGCTTCGCATCTACGTATGAATCATTGGGCGAGGTTGGCGACTGAATCGTGACACTATCTGTTGTCTGCGTTCGCAATTTCTGGGTTACGTTGGGCGTATTCGTTCTCTGGAGGATTTGCTACAAGACACGGCCACTCAATTAGCCTCCTGCAAATGCCTCGCAATTGGTCCCAATATGTACATACTTGCGAGAGCGGGTCAATCGCAGCCTCAGCCTGTTTCCTGCCCTCGGGGCTCCCATTCTGCGTTGTAGGCTGGTCGTTCGATTGCGCCGAGGGCGAAGTCGGGCTCCACAGCTTGCTCGCAAGCTTACCGTTCGTCAGCGATCCTGCAAGCTTTAGTATAACCATCGGAGCGGCCCACAGCATATCGCGTGTTGGCGAGGAATCGCGACATACCCTCTCCTTTCGTAGAGAGCTTCCCCGTGTCCTGCCTCTCTAGTCGCTCCAAGGGGTTTGCATCTTTGGTGTGTGGGTCAGTTACCCGGATCTTGGGCAAAACCTCCGCCATTGCTTCTCGTCATGGGTCAACCTGGGAGGCCATGTGTGGGTGCGCGATCGTCAATTACGGTAGGGCGACAGCTCAAGGGGTGAATTACAGCTATAATACTGCGATCGTGGACGAGATCGGGCGAGAAGGCGTTGCGCACGCTGCGCCGTGTTGTTTCGGGGGGTGAAGAAGAGTCCGGGGTGGGAGGTTGGCCTGAGCTGTTGGGAGGATGGTTGCGGGATTCAGCGGAAGTGGCTTGAGAGCAATAGAAGAGGACACTTTTTTTATCGATAATAGTGCGCCGTGCCGTAAGAAACGTGAGCTCATTCATCGCATTTGTATTAATGACGCAGGGTAAGCAATCCAAGCTGTAGATCGAGCTGCTCGGCTTGTTGTGCTCGAACTTCGAGGCTGCCTCAATGCCCGATCTCCGTCCAATACGTCATTATCTATATATCCCCGATGCGGCGGCCATCTGGCGACAACGTCCATGCAGCGATAGGGCGCCCACAAGGCGAGGAAGTGTCAGAGCAAGGTAAGGAGAAGTCGCGGGCGTACTTCCAAGTATATTAAGATAATGAAGCTGCATGCTGGGCAAGGCTTCGTCAGGTTGTAGCACAGGACCCTGGTAGTATCCACGTGGGCACAGTAGTCTCAATCACCAGTTTGCGGACCTCAACATTCAACGCCCACAGAGGAAGTAGTTAATAGTTTGATCAATTGCATTCATAATCCTAACAGCCATAACCACATCCCATCCACTCCCATTCATCCAACCACCCACCTCGATCTCTCATCCGTAAGAGTCGCCATAAACGCCAGTCGCCAATAAGTACGAAAAGGTATCAAAAGCAGGCGGGAGTGGCGCTTTCCCAAAAGTCAGCTCCCACAAAATATGCTGTGCCTGACTCCGGCAATGCAGAGCGGAGAAGAGATATGCAAGATGGAAGGTAGCCCAGTACCCATGCAGAAAGACAAGACAAGCGAGGTATATTGTAGGAAATGTAGCGCAACAGAAAAAAGGAAAGCACCTAGAAGTCCTCGTCGAAGTTGAAGTCACCAGATGTGCCTTGAGCCTCTGCTGAAGGCGAGGATGCGCCATCAGTCTTCTCGTTCTTAATACTGGCCATGACACCAGCCTTCTGGTAGTCACCGACGCGCTTCTCGAAGAAGTTTGTCTTGCCGGCAAGAGAGATGTTCTCCATGAAGTCGAAGGGGTTGGTAGCATTGTACACCTTAGGGTTGCCGAGAGACAACAGCAGGCGGTCGGCAACAAACTCGATGTACTGGCACATGAGAGTCGAGTTCATGCCGAGCAGCGCGCAGGGAAGAGCCTCGGTCAGGAACTCCTGTTCGATCTTAACGGCCTCTGTGATGATGTATTCAACCTCCTTCTTGCTTGGGCGCGTGTTGAGGAGGGAGAAGAGGAGGCAGGCAAAGTCCGTGTGCATGCCCTCGTCACGCGAGATGAGCTCGTTAGAGAACGTGAGGCCGGGCATGAGACCGCGTTTCTTCAACCAGAAGATCGATGCGAAGGATCCGCTGAAGAAGATGCCCTCGACAGCGGCAAAGGCAACAAGACGAGACGCGAAGGTGGAGTTCTTATCGGAGATCCACTTCATGGCCCACTCGGCCTTCTTGCGAATGCAGGGAACTGAAGTGCGTCAGATACGCGTTCATCCTAATATAGAACGGCGCGACTTACTGTTATCGATGGCATTGAAAAGGTATGTGCGCTGTTTAGGTTCGCTGATGTACGTGTCGATCAATAGCGAGTATGTCTCGGAGTGGATATTCTCCATCATAATCTGGAACCCGTAGAAGCATCGTGCCTCGGGTATTTGTACTTCGCCGCTGAAGCGCTCGACCAGGTTCTCGTTCACGATACCATCAGATGCGGCGAAGAAGGCGAGTACGTGTGAGATGAAGAAGCGCTCGTCGTCGTTGAGTCTCTTGTTCCAGTCGTGGAGGTCTTTGGAGAGATCGATCTCTTCTGCGGTCCAGAAGGAAGCCTCAGCCTTCTTGTACATTTGCCAGACCTACGTTCATCATGTTATTTATCGTTCCTTGCGAGTACTTTACGCGGTTGGGAAAAGACGCGTCGACATACATCATGGTACTTGATGGGGAACAGCACGAAGCGCTGGGGGTTCTCTTGTAGGAGGGGTTCGTCTGCCTCCTCTGGTCTGATCGTGGCCGCGACAGAGGGCTTCTTGTTGCTCGCGTCGTCCTCGGGAAGGTCAGGTATGCCGACAATGGGCCTGAAAATGTTTTCCTTGTTTTCCGACGCGAAGTCAAGCTTCTTTGCGGGTGAGTTGGACATCTTGAGGGCCTCAATGGCAGAAGCAGCCTGCACGCGTGTTAGTATGGGCGCGTTGTATAGAGGCAGACCCAGGAGCGGGTGGTGGCAACGAACCTTCTTTGACGGTGTAAGCTGGAGGATGGGAGACATTGTGGCAGAAGATGTGTGACTGTAGTGCTCAATGGCGTGCAGAGATGTCAATGAGCTGCGTAGAATATGATGTGGCAAGGAGAAGTGATGATGTTGAGAATGGAGAGGGAACGAAGAAGAGGACGCGCCGACACTTTAAAATACGCGACCCCAATCACGTGCTCAGGCGAGCTAGTCTCTCGCGCTATCCAGCCCGCGAAGCTATGACGATTCTTGGTCCACACTACGATTTGACGTTTCCTAACAGCCCTCAAGCCAAATTCTCTACAAGAATTAGCGAACACTTACCAGCTCATCGTGCTCTATTCATCGATACCAACATCATCACTCTTGTAGCTCGCAATTCGCGCTCAAAGGACTATGCAGTCGCATTTGCGCAGCCCCAGCCTCGGGCATTCACGCTTCGTAAACCGTCCGTGCCGACGCGACTTGTCGCAGACGCGCTCTGATTCGAAGCCAGCCCCACAACAACAGAGCTGATTCCCATGCAGGAACCATGCCGGTCGGACTCACAGCAGGCCCCAAGACCACTGGTGGCTGAATCAGAAATCCACTTTGCTTGGAAACTGCTTCCTTAGTGCGGCACAACGCGGACGCGTGCTTGTTGAAAACGCGCTCTCGCCGATGATCGCTCGGATCTGATTAGATTTTTCCTGCAACAACATCTCCACCATCTCTTTCCTACCGAGCCGAAATCCGCTCTTGCACGGCCCCACTAGATTCGTCACACAGCATATGCACGTAATCAAGCACTCGCTATTTTGTGTAAAATGGCATGTTCCACCATCGGGACGCGTTTGATCGAGATCCAGCCACTCACACTAACTATCACGGGATCCTCCAAACGCCCGAAAATGCATCCCAACCCGACAGAGGTCGAAACGCCTTTTATCCATAATGCTCACTCACCGCCATTTTTTTTTCCACCATGACCCTCACCTTGTAGTATCCTTAAGTCTAGCCAAGCATTTGCTCCCAGGCCGGCACTACGACAAACCCGCCCTTGACGCGTCCATACGAAATCCCCTCGCCGCCATCCTCTTCAGCCAAGCGCTCCTTTTCTGGAACCACATTCAGAGACACGACTTCTTGTAGGTACGACGTCTTATGGCCCGGATTTAGCTCATAGCTTGCATCTCCCCAGTCCAGCGTGGTACGCCCGGATTGATGCACACGTAGCTTGCCGACGAAGCCACTGGCGATCGTTGCTTTGGACGCTACGCCAGCCACGCCTTGCTCAGTCTTGATTGGTGTTAGCTGAGTTGTAGGCGGTGGATTTGGAGGTTCGTCGGACGAATTGTTTTTGACGGGAGTCGGGAAGAGATCTGGCATGACTGGTGGGATCTGAAAGAGATAGACGTTGTTGTCTCGGACGCTCAATTTAGCTTTGCCAGCAGTCTCGCTAGCATTGGCCATGAGTATATCGCTACCCGCATCGACGTCTTCTACACCTGGTCCTAGCTCGGCCCTGATGTGTCGAAGACTCGACTGGAAGCGTGCCCATTCTTGCCGGTCTTCTTGTGTTTGCATAACGGGCTCTGGTCCAACTTTCACTCGAGCTTTGGCTCTCTTCTCGGCTTCTGGTGATAATGACTGCAGATCCCCGGCGGCTTTGTTCAATGCCTTGTAAATCCCTACTTCTTCCGCTAGGCCTTGGTCCTCGTCGTCACTTGCGGGTTCTGCTTTAACCTGCACCTGTGGCTCATCAGCGTCTTGCCACATGCCCTTGTATGGTTTCCGCACGCCTGTGATTTCAAGATCCTTTACCTTGCCTTTCCCCTTCCGCGAAGTACCCTCGGCAACCTCAACTGTAGGTGATGTACCAATTGCATTAGCTGCTTGTAGAGATTTGGTAGGTGTTTCCGCACTAGCCTCCGTATTGATTCCAACAACACGATCATGATGCTCTTTCCTGCTGATCCGAACTGGTAAATTGGCCCTTTCCTTGTGATGTGAAGTCCCGGCTATCTCTTCGTCAGACGAGATCTCTATCATGTCGATGTCTTTCCTTGGGAATTCCGCAATGTCGTCATCATCGTCATCATCGTCAGACGAGACATAATCACCATTCTCCCTCTTGATGCCCGAAGTGCCAGATGATCTATAGGACCCGCCTTCTGCTCCGTTGTATTCGCGCTTGACATGGACTGCCCGTGATCCAGACCCCAACCCTGGTGCCGAATGCTGGTTCGATCGATTGCCGGTCTTCCTATCTATCCCCAGGCATTAGAACACATTAATGTACCACAGAAAATACACATACCTTGTGTTGAACTGCCTAGTGAAAATGGACCAGTGACAGGTCCTGTATAGCCGCCTCGTTTGTTAGCTCCTCCTCGCTCACTCCTCTTCCGGTCCCTCTCCATTTGCCTCAGCTTAGCTTCTGCCTCTCTATCTCGCTCCTTCTGCCTATCACGGTCTTTCTTGTCCCGTGCATCTCGATCTTCTTTACTCCGGCGACCTGTGAACGCTGGCTTCGCAGCAGCACCCCTGGCTCCTCGAGTGATCGTGCCGCGGCGTGCGGCTGGTGAAGCAGATCGAGAAGAGGATGTGGGGACCTTCAAGCTGTCAAGTCGTTGGACAGGTAGGCGAGCCGGCGAATTTTCTACGGTTTGGGGCGAGGAAATCGAGCTGAGGATTGTCAGTGTCTGTGATTCCTCAAGTGGACGGAAGGAAGGGTTCCCATACGAGGCTGGCGCTGAGGGCGCAAGTTGAGGCTCTACCGCTGTCAACAGACTGAGCGCTTCTAGAGTAGTTACACTATCTTCTTCTGCCTTAGGCACAATTGTGTTAGTAGCTTCGGTCGCAGTCGCAGTTTCGCTTTGCTCTGGTGGGGCAGCAACAGGTGCTGCGCGTGCGGTACCTGAACTGGCGCCGCCTCGGCCACTTCCTCGGCCACGCGCACCTCCTCTGGTCGGTCCCTTTGGTTTTGGTGGCATTGGAAAGTGAAATCGTGTGTTCGTGGGGGCCTTGTTGTGGATGTTGTTGGGCTAGACTTTGGAGCTGTACTGGTGAGTCGAGAAATATTTTAGGGCGGGACCTTATCGATAGCGGGTAAATGTCGGATACGAGCTCGACGTCACCACGAAATTTACAGCTATGATCTCATGTCTGAGTCGTATCCTCATTCTATTTCTACTGCCAGGACAGCAGATGGGAGCAGGTATCTGTACACCTCAGGTCTCCATCGATCCAAGTTAAACAATTACAATCTGCCGGTCGAAAGCGGGCTACTCTCGGACCAATAATGGCAACAAAAGACGTGGTATGCCGCAATAAGAAAGCCCTGCTCCGCCCATGCTCGCTAGAAATATGAAACTTGAAACTTTGCTCCTAAAACGCCGCACCCCTAGGATCGTACTGAGGTACGTTATAACGCGCAAGGTGTAAAATAGAGAAGGATTACAAAAATGGCGACGAAAAAGAAACGTCGAGGAGAAATGTAGTAATCCATGACTTGGGATACCAAGAAATGAATCCAATGTCCCTTTAGCCTTCGACGAGCGTTTTCGGGTTATTGGCTAGAATCTCGAGGCACCGACGGGCAAGGCTAACAACCTCACCTTCACCATCTTCGTTGTCTTCATCGTCCGATTCAATGCTCCGTTCGGCGATGTCTGTCACCATGATGACGATTTTATTTGACTTTGAAATGAGCTCTAGTAGCCGGGGGTCATCAGATTCGAGAAGTTGCAACAAGGTCCAGATTGCGATGTGCTGGAAAGTGGGGTCTCCGCTAGCCAAGAACCGCCTCAGGTATCCATGAATGCCACCTGCGGGTTCCGTCCAGTTTTGAATGAATATGGTGTAGTCACCCACTACGATATGTCAGCAAGAGTCACGAATGTAGCACTAAGACACACACCTTTCGATGATAGATTCCCTAAAGCGGCCGCGCTATTGCCCTGCACTTCAATGCTGTCTGACTCGGTGAGTGGAATAAGGACATCGAAAACTCCAAGTTGGAGGAGATGTGGCTTTAGCTCGTCACTCAGAGCGAGCACCGCAATCGCTGCAGTCATCTCGGATTGAACTGGGAGTCGAACATTGAGCACTAATTGCTTGCACTTCTGCACCGCACCTGCCTCCAAGACCAGTTGCTTGTTCTTGTCGGAGCTCGCTGCCAGATTTCGAAGCGTTGAAATGGCGTGACATTGAATCTCGTCATTCTCTGTAGACCCAAGCAAGTCAACCAATGGTCGGAGAAAACCAGCGTCGATGATTGGGGACTCGTTTGCTGGATGAATGGAGATATTCCTTATGCATGCAACGGCAGAGAGGATGAGAGGAAGATAGGACGATTGCAATAGGCGGAGAAGAGATGGTAGACCTCGAGCCCGTACAATATCGAGCTGATACCTTTCGTCTGACGCAAGGTTTCGGAGGGCTAACGCAGCTTGGCATTGGACTTTTGGTGAAGAGGAGTCCATCAAGTGAACCAAGGACTGCACCAACCGGCCCTCTGTCTGGGCCAACTTGGCTCGGTTGCTGGCATCGACCGCAATATTGCTAAGAGCTGTTGTGCAATAGTACTGTACATCGACGTCCGAGGAGCCGAGTAGTTGGACAAGTACAGGAATAGCGCCTGCATTAACAAGTTGCTGGCGATTGTCATCTGCATATCTTATCAGTACAGTTCCTGTGTGTGTGACGTCGGGCATCTTGATGAATAGGTCGTACCAGAATGCGTCATGTTGAGCAACGCTCCCGTTGCGTTCCTTTGTACTCGCATGTCCTTTGATTTTGCCAGCCGAGTCAAAGGCTGTAGAGCTCCTGATCGTGCTATTTTTGCTTTGTTATCCTCGTGCGTTGCAAGGTTAGTGATGCAACCGACAGCATTGCATTGTACTTCGACGTTCGGGGAGTTCATCTGTTTGATCAACGGGGCGAGTCCGCCGAGTGCGACAATGGCGACTTTGTTTTCCGCTACTACCAGTCAGCAGGCTGCGTTGCATGCTCTATCCGCAATGTACATACTATTGACGGCCAGGTTGCCCAGCGCCGCGCTCGCCGCACGCTGCACCTCGATATCGGGGTTTTGGAGCAGGAAGAGAATCGGCTCCAGAGTATCTCGGTCGACTTCTCTGACATCTACCATCGCACAGAGTTAGATAGGATCAAGGAGTGTTTGATGGGGCTATGCACCTCGTTCTGTGATTTCGGCGAACGTCAAGCTCGCGGACCGCTGCAAATCAATGTTGTCTGAATATACAAGAGTACTCAATGCGCGGAGAGGCTCGCCCGTGAAGAAATCGGTCTCGGCACGCTGTGATGGGTGTCAGTGTGAGTCTTGAGCCGGGTGATGGGCAGAAGGAGCGGCGTACATTTTCCAGGAAGCCCAGCAGATCGGCGACGGCCTCGCGCTCGCTGTCTGCCAGCACCGGATCGTAGATGCTGTCCTTTGAGCGTCCTGGGTCGATATATGTCAGTGTTGGCCATGATAAGGGGTGCGGCGTTGGGGAGCTTACCGCCGCAGCAGGAGCCGAAGAGCTTCGTGCAGACAGTGGAGAGCCCCATGACGGACAGTCTTCAGGCCGGGCGGCCACCGACGGCAGAGTCGAGGTTGGCAGTCGGATCGAGACGAGGCGACTGCGGGCGGGAAACGTATTCTAGTCCGTCGATATGCGGACAACGGGCGGCGATAGGATGTCGAGGATGCAGACTTCGAGCTGCGATAATATGTGACAACAACGGCGAGATGGGGTTGCAGCTAGCTTGGCGCTCGAGCTCTCACAGGCGCCCATTTGGGCCATAGCGCCGCCTGGATTGCACACTGGGAAGCGGCTTCTACAGAGCAACGATCTTCGCTCTGTCGCCTGCCGCATGGCGCGCCGTTGCAAAAGAACACGGCGGACAGCACATGTGAGGCCTAGGACCCGCACGCAGGGGAATCTGGCGGGAGTTCAAGAGGACGAATCTGCACAACGCGGTCTGACCAGGCGCTCGATATTGCCGTCCCCAAGCAAACATTGGACATGCAGGCGTATACAGTCCTCTAGTTAGAAATGACAGCATCAACATATGGATGTTTGCCTCTTTGCGAGAAACTACCCTGACTATCCTGTGTAATGAAGTATCTGGGTGTGCCAACGGAGTGCATCGACAGACAAGACGACACACGTTCAGAACACATCCACCCTTGTATCTTCCAGCAGACACGCCGTGGAATGGCTCAAGTACCGCGCACGAAGACTGTGACGGCGTGAGGGACTCGCTGAGCTCCCCCTACCCAACGACGTCATGCGTCCCAGCCGTTGCTCCCCTTCTGTTCGCGCGCCCCACGACGGAATCGTGTCTGCTACTCACTCGCCCGATAGATGCAGCGGTGCTGCGGGCCGAGATCTCTGGCCCTGCATAAATAACCTTGGAATCGTCGCTTGGGGACGACTTGCAAAACGTCGTCAGGTCCAGGACCCTCCATCTCTCCTCCACATGCCCCTCTCGCCCTCGACCCCGGACACTGCATGCTGTGAGGGCATCGCCAGCCCGGGCCTTGGAGACGCCCACCAGCGCGGGGAAGCCTGAAGCCCAAAGTTCGGGTGCCAAACCTGGGCGCTGCTCTCCGGCTGTGTCTGGCTCCGCCTGCGGCACGCTTTGAATTGTCGTCCTGCCAGTGGCGGCTCGCCAGCTGACCATCCGTATGCCCTTGATAGGTGCCGGCAGAGCAAATGGATGCGGTTCTGCATTGCACGGGGCCGCTAGACCGCGCGCCCGCCGCTCGCTGCGTGGGGGTTGCCCACGCCTCCACCTGCAGGATGAAAACGTCCGAGGTCACTCTTCCTCGAACAAAGACTGCACGCCCGCCCCTCACCAGCCGCGCCCACCACCGCCAGTGTCCGCTCGTTGTTGATCGCCTTGGTGTATCCACTCCACCCCCCTCAGCCGACCCCAGCGTTCGCGGGCGCCGTCGCTCGAGGCGCGCTGCCTTTTTTTGCAGCCCCCGCTAGTGACACAGCACGCTGCCGTACCCTCGATTTCATTACCCTCCGACATTACCCTCACGCCGAGCAGCCTCACTCCTCACCCCACCACGGCCACGGCCGCCCTCAGTTAAGTACTGAGCGGTCGGCGCTTCGAGGTCTGCATCCACTGTGACTCTTGCCCCGCCGTTCGCATGGCCCCATTATCGGGATCCTCACACAGTTTCCAGAAGCTCAAGCTCGATACCCATACCGCGAACAAGAAGCAGCAGGTGGCTTCGACCTTCGCCTCGTTCCCGCGCCATGACTCCCAGCAGAACGGCTCTGTCCGGCCCCAACTGGATGCTGCCGCGCTCGAGCAGCCAGACCCGCGCCTCTACACCACCAGAAGGCAGCAGGAGGAGGGCCGTCCGAATGGGCGCCTACTGTCGTATGACGGCGCCGCCGTTGCCGTTGGTGGCAGTGACGAGGAGGACGACGACGATGATATTGAAGCCAAGTTCCGAAACCGCACATTTTCCATAAGCTTCGACAAGGAAGTCACTCTCGACAGCGGCAATCGACTCTCCATTAAAGACCCACTGCCACGATCTGCACAACCTGCGCAACCCCAGGCGCGCTCCGAAGCCTCCGATGGCGAAGAGTATTCTGACCATGACTACCTGGAGATGCCACGACGACGGCTGTCACACCACGTTGGCGAATCGAGATACCCGCTGCTCCAATCCACCGTAGACGGCCTGGCAACAGACCCCGGTTACGACAACCAGACTCACGTTGCTTCCTTGACCTCTGAAGCTACAGCCTCCCCACTGCTGGAAGAGGTGCAGACGCCGCAGGACCTACCGGCTGAATACCTTCTGTCTCCCCTATCTGCCTCATCGCCCATCGAGTTCCCGACGTTCATTTCTCGGCGCAACGGATCCCAGCGATCGAGGAGCTACCGAGACCTCGACGGAGAAGGCGGCATGCGAAAGACCAGCCGTCGGTCATCGACTCGCTCTGGGCGTTCATTGTCTTCCATGTCCCCTGCCGCGTCCTTCCTTTCAAGGTATAAAAACGCAGACGGTCCGTTGAAGCCTACCGAACCAGATGACGAAGGCCAAGGTATTGGGTACCACGGCGAATACATCATTGGCAAACAAATAGGATTTGGCGGCTTCAGCGTCGTGAAAGAGGTTACTACCATTGAAGACGGGAAGCGGCTCGTCCTCGCGGTCAAGATCGTACGGAAGCAACTGAACGACAAGTCGGAGCTGGAGAATGATCAAATTCAAACACAGTTCGATCATGAGGTAGAAATATGGCGGTTTCTACGGCATCCCTACATTCTTCCCCTACTCAGGGTCTACACGACGGAATTTGCAACCTTCTGTATCACCAGGTTAAATAAAGGCGGGACTCTGTTTGATCTTGTTCGCGAAACTCGCCGAAAGCAGAAAAACGGACTCCAACCGCACTTAGTGAAGCGTTATGCATACCAGCTCGCGTCCGCTATGCGATATCTACACAATGATGTCATGATAGTCCACCGTGACATCAAATTGGAGAACTGCCTGATCGACATGACAGTACCTAGGGCGGACGTCGATGGTGGAGACGTCCTGCTTTGCGATTTCGGCATGGCAGACTTCGTCGTGAGCGACCAACGCGACGGCCCGGAGCCACATTCAATAGGGACGAACCAGAATATCGGCCCCGCAGATACGAGCACATCCGTTGCCGGAAGCCTTCAGTACGCCGCTCCCGAATTGTTCAACGCCCCCAGTCCGGTGTTTTCGACGGCAGCAGATGTCTGGGCATTTGGAGTTGTCGTTTATGCGCTTCTCACTGCCCAACTTCCTTTCAACGAAGGTTTTGATGCCAAAACGTCGATGAAAATCATGAAAGGCGATTGGGATATCAACCTCATCCGCAGCGCGCCAGCTGCACAAGAAGGCGACATAGAGGATGCAGTCGATCTCATCAAGGGTTGTCTGGATATGGATCCTGAGAAACGTTGGTCGATTAATGGCATTCTTACGTGTTCATGGTTAAGAGAGTGCATGCAAAAATACGAGCACGTATCCCGCCCTTGGATCGCTGATTGATAGAAGACTATACACGGTCGCAAAGATTCGCTTCTAGCTTTGGGTGGTTTGGCTTGTTTGATACCCTTCTCGTTTACTATTGGATACCATCGGTTTTTATGGGCGGTTATGGTTTTTATAGCACTGCACAGTCTTTTCGTGTTCAAGCATTCGTCTGTCTCAATCCAAGGATACCCCGCTTCGGTCTCTCTCCACGGGCCACGCTTCGATTTACGGGGTACATTACAGTAGTGCATGTCATACTTCTCTCGATTAATACTCGCGGCATGCTTCTTTTAGGCGTCATCCGTTGATTCCTTCAACTCCTTCTGTGTCAATATCAACATCTTTAGCTAGCATCGACTTCGGTAGTCGATGCGTTTAATGTAATTTTCCAAGTCAAGAAGAACTCTCAGGCCTGTGACCTTGATTGAGCTCGGATTGTTGGGGTCGCTTGCCTGACGCGGAATTTCATGTTTCGAGCCCTGATTTTTGGCAACCCATTCCAGGCAAGCCTACATGGCTAACTCCGGCGCGCCTATGCCGAGCAAAGCCTTTCCTGTAGAACCCGACATGCGGGAGGCATAAACAACAAGCTGCCTCTCCACCTCTGCTTGGCGATGAAAGAATGATGTAAGTATTGGGGAGTTTTCAATCAATGAGGAAGGAGACTTGGGTGAGGTTACTCCAATATAATATAGGCTGTCAGGCTAGGCCAGTGAGAGCATCTCACGCGGGGATGGTGGGTGTTTTCTAGTATTGGGCGATGTGTTGCAGGGATCAATTAGCTAGAGGTTGTCTGTGTGCACGGATACCCGGGCGATCTTGACGCCACCTACTCATTCAAGCTTCACTCCACACCACCATCTTTCATTTGTTTCTCTCCCCAGACAGACGCCAGCGTACTCTGCTGTCCACATGCTACGTCCTCGTACTCTGTCCAGGCTTGGAGCTTGCATCACGCGCGTACCACGATCATCTTACAGCTTCTCCGTACTGGACTCGCACGTCTCCTTCCTATTTCCCTCAGGCTCAGACATCATCACCTGGCCCCACCAAGTTTCGACGAGAGAATTAGAAAATGATACCCAATAGCATCACCCCATTTTCCAGGCATCTGGGAGCGAAGCGGTCTGAGTGAAATCAGTCGCTGGCCCTACCTACGACCCACTTCATCATCTCCTCTCAACACTGCGAAGTCCGACCACGAGGATCGTGAGGCTTGTACGACAACCGGGAATCGCATCCTGTGATCCTATGTTTAGCGTCACATGCGAATCTCCACCAATCTGGTCCTCTACGATTTTAGGAAAACATCCGATTTGTGATGAACGACCCGCTGCTGCTGCTAAACTTCCGCCTATTCCTTCGTGATCTTGGCACTTCACAGCCTCTTTCTACGTTTCAGATCGTTACTTAGGCCTTACCTTTAATCACCTTTTGGCTTTTAGGACAGTCAGAGTATTACCCGTCAGGCAGTGCTGGTATTCTGTTGCTTTTATTGGAGGCCGTTTCTCCAATATAGTACAAATGTTTGGTTTCTTTCGATGAAGGGCAAGCTTTAGTGGTGCCTTTCATTTAGGTTTCCAGGCATGCCGATCTTGATTCTCTTTCTTACCCCTTCTTGAACGTGTTACATCGGATGTTAGGACTATCACCACCGGTTTTGGACCGAGAGTGTGCTCGGATGTTGTTATCGCAAGGTATTGTCGTTCTTGAATTGGTCACAGCACACGCCCTCTTTGGCATGGCACCGTCATGTCCTGTCAGAAGCCGAGCTATTTACACAAACCATGCGGATATGACGCCCACTGTGGTATACTTTCCGACATACACATCCGACGTTGCTAATGCCATGCATTGCCATGCAATGCAATGCCATGTGCCAGTAGCCAGAGCATATTGACTGCGATCCTAGAAAGCCGGTGGAGTAGGTAGGTAACTAGTTAACCTACGGTAGGTGGTATTTCCTCTTTCGTCATATGGTCCCTTCTGATCTCCGGTCTACCCCTGCCGACCCTCGAGCACGGCTTACATTGTGGCTGCAGGTGAGCATCCGCCCTGCGTGGGCGTTGAGCAGTCGCCCCTGCACAGATCCACATGTATAAGTCGGAGTTGTCCATCTTAATCATCCCACATTCACTACCATTCATCGGTCCCGATATCCCCCCATCGTTAATCATCATGCTTTTATCGTGTTTGGGTGTTTTAGGTGGACTCCTAGTCAATATCGCTACTTCAGAGTCGACCTTCACTCCTGCCCGTCCACCTTCGATACCGCTTGCCGTCAAAAGCCCATACATGAGCACGTGGTTTCCTGTCGGCAGTGACTCGGGTAATGGAGGCTACCTTCCGGGCCAATGGCCATCCTTTTACAAGTAATGAACCCCCTGACAGCACTTGATAGCTTTACTGACTTTACGATAAGCGGGCATACAATCGGATGGGCGGGACTTATTCGTGTAGACGGAAACACTTTCACGTGGATGGGATCGCCGGAGCCAAGCAGAGCACCTAATGCCAACCAAGTCACCTTCGAGTACACCTCCACCAAGAGTATCTTCACGATCGAGGTCGATGCCAAAGTCTCGATGAAGGTTACATTCCTTTCTCCGGTCACTCCTAAAGATCTTAAGCGCCAATCGTTGGTTTTCTCGTACATGAACGTTGAGGTTGAGTCTCTAGATGGCGCAGAACACGACGTACAGTTATATACCGATATCTCTGCCGGTACGTTTATGGGCAACTAGTCATATTAGTGAGACTGACAACCCAATAGAATGGGTTTCGGGTGATCTTGGCTCTGTAGCACAGTGGGATTTTGGTACAACAGAAAACCTTTCCTACCACAAGCTCTGGAAACGAGACCAAGGACTCTTTCAGGAAGTTGGCGATCAAGCTGAATGGGGGAGCTGGGTACGCATCTTGCTCTAAGCTCTTTTGTGACTCCTTGCTTATATTTCCAGTACTACACTACCGACACCAAGCAGGGTCTGACTTATCAGACTGCCGCTGCAGATGATATCCGCATGACATTCAAGAATGATGGAAAACTCGCTAATTCAAAGGATACGAACTTCCGCGCAATTCAGGACAGCTGGCCCGCTTTTGGGTATGCTATTGAGTTGGGCAAAGTCGGCTCGGACTCCACTTCCACCTTATTCTCTATTGGACTTTGCCAGGAAGATGCGATCCAATTTTTGGGCGCAAATGGTCTGACAAACTTGCCCTCACTGTGGAGGAGCTATTTCGCTGATGAGATTACCGCTGTAAGTTATGTTCCACTATCTAATTTCCCGTTACGCGATTCTGGCCAGTGGGCAAAATCATCAGCTAGCCTGACTAAGCCCTGCTGTAAATGGCAGGAGGAGTTTTACTACCCTGGCTCGCTGATACTAACTCTGTCTTAGCTTTCGTTCTTCCACAAGGACTATACCGAGGCAAACACGATTGCTACCAATCTCGACAACATGATTGCTACCGACTCCAAAGCAGCCGCCGGTGACAATTATCACATTCTCACGTCACTCGCTGTGCGGCAGGCTTTTGGAGCTACTCAGCTCGTCGGAACCGAAGAGAAACACTACGTGTTCCTCAAGGAGATTTCCTCTAATGGTAACACGCAAACAATCGACGTTATCTTCCCGGCGACACCCATATTCTTCTACTTGGAGCCTGAGTACGTGAAGCTTCTCCTAGATCCTCACTTCGAGAACCAGGAAAGTGGCCATTACCCAAACAAGTACGCTATCCATGACCTCGGCGCCCATTACCCGAACGCTACTGGCCACGAAGACGGAGGCGACGAAGCTATGCCTCTAGAGGAGTGTGGAAACAATCTCATCATGATCCTTGCCTATGTGCAGCGCTCTAGGAATATTGATTACCTCAAGGCGCATTATCCATTACTTCAGCAGTGGGCCGAGTTTCTCGTCCTAGAAAGTGTTTACCCAGCTGAACAACTCTCTACGGACGATTTTGCCGGCCACCTTGCCAACCAGACCAATCTCGGGCTCAAAGGCATCATTGGTATAGAAGCCATGTCGCAAATCGCTAAGCTCATAGGTGAAGATAGCGACGCGCAGAATTACACGACTATCTCGCACGACTACATCAAGCAGTGGCAAGCTCTCAGCCATCAGGGCAACTTCGACTTCCCGCCACACACGATCCTCACGTTCAACGACCCAGCGACGCACGGCCTCTTGTACAATCTCTATGCAGACAGGCTTCTCAACACCAGTCTAGTTCCTCAAGAGATCTACGACCAGCAGTCAGCCTTCTATCCAACGATTAAACAGCCATACGGTGTTCCTCTCGATACACGCGCCCTCTGGACTAAATCCGACTGGGAACTGTTCTGTGCCGCGATCGCTTCAACGGAGACGAGGGACATGTTCATCGACGACCTGGCCAAGTGGGTCTCAGAGACCACTACTGGTAGGCCGTTTACAGATCTCTTCGAGACCCCGACAGGGAAATTCCCCGAGTCTATACAGTTCAAGGCTCGGCCGGTGGTGGGGGGTATGTTTTCTATTCTAGCGCTACAGCATGCGTGAGCTTTTGTGACGTTACGCTCCTCTTAATTAATTCATTAATTTCCTTTGGATGTTCCGAATTTTCTTGTTGTAAGCTTCTATCTCTTACACCCAGTACTGAAAAGGGAGTACCTTCCGGCATATTCTACGAGGAGAGTATTAGCCCCTTGGGCAAATATGGCAGTTCTAGTAGTGGTAAATGGATCCCTTTGACCTGTGGCTGGAATTCCCTGCGGTGGAGGTTAGATGTTTGGTTGATTCAGCCGATCACA
Organism: Melanomma pulvis-pyrius CBS 109.77; assembly: GCA_010093585.1. NCBI lineage: Eukaryota > Fungi > Ascomycota > Dothideomycetes > Pleosporales > Melanommataceae > Melanomma > Melanomma pulvis-pyrius. The sequence goes on from MU002015.1 coordinate 20,530, forward strand.
CATATGGGTCGATGTTTTCCGCTTCTCAATACGTCGTCACGGTCGCGACGCTCGTCCCGCTGCTCCAGTTTACATATGTTTTTGGTTTTGGAAATAGGATGCATGGCATGAATGGGACTTAATTTGATACTTCTATGTAGGGAGACTGATGTGTTGCTATTCGGAGAATCTCTGTATAAAGGTCTATCGCACCATCTCGAGAAGTATGGACGCCAAGGGCTATGGCCCAGATCATTTAGTGTTGCTCTTCTTCTTGGTCTGCCTGTCCGGCGGCACAAGATACTCAGATCCCTCTTCCATCCTCTTGCGGGCAAGTTGGGCCTTGAGGTCCTTCAGAACCTTGGCCCGCTCCTCGACCCTCTTCTTCAGCTCATTGTCCTCATTCTGCGAGATACGAAGTTGCTCCTGTAGTTGTGCGATCTTAGCGTTATCGGCCTTGCGCTCGTGCTCCTTCCTGGCCCTCTCTTCTCTCATAGACAAGCGGTTCTCGAAGTCGGCTTCTACCTCAGCGGCTTTTAGGTCATAAGCTTGCTGCTGCTCCTCCATCTATGGGCATGCCAGTAAGCGCGAGTATGCGACATAGGGCAATGGAGACGCATACCTCTTTCTTGTGGACTTCTTTGACCTTGTTCAGCTCACCCAAGAACTCATTCCTCATCCGAGCCACCCCCTCCACATACTTCTTCTTCTTCTGACCCATCACCTCCGCGTAATGCTCTTTCAAAGCCTTGATCTCGTCGTCGCAGACTTGATTGTACTGGAACATCTGTTCAGTCACCAGCTTGTTGATGCCCCTGCAAATCGGACAGCCGGTTTCGGCATCGGAGAGCCCGCATCGGACAAGGTTGTCGGGATCGGCTAGAAACTTGCAAGTATCATCCCCGGTCTTCTTGGTTTTCGGCTCCATCCCAAGCATGGTCTCAGCGGATTGTCGTGGGAAGTCTTCATCGGGGATGATGACTTCGGGGCTGGTTAGATTCACTGGAGTAGAATGATATGACAGAGAGCTTCTGTGTAGTACTGTCTCTCCTGGATTTCCTGCATCCTTACTACCGGTATCGACATCAAGCTGGTCTTCAGGTCCGTTAGAGTTGGCAGGCGGTCCTTTCGTTGTGTCAGGCGCGATTCCAACACGCGGTTGAAGAGTAGATAATATACTACCCATGGTATAATAACTGCGGCGGAGAAGATGAGGGAAGAAGGTGGCAAATAATAGTGGAGAGCGGGAGTTAAGTGGAAAGATTTGGAGCGCCTTGTCTACAGGTTTCGACAATATACCGTCTTAGGCTGACGGGAGTTGTGCAAAAAGAAGGTTGGTACCTCCAGGTGTGCCTGGGTGGTTGTATTTGGAGGAAGTAGTACAGTGATAGAGTAATATAATCTACGTGTTTCCAGAAGCAGACGCGCTACGACGCGTTCTGTTGCTCTATCACCAAACTCGACGCCAGTCGCCTAGGCAACAATAGCGACAAAAACCTTTACCGACTCTATATAAACACCAGCAATCCCTCCATATCTACTGTAACTGCTCTCAAATTCTATAAACTTAGCCAACTACAAGGGTAGTCAGGCAGAGAGCCTCCACCTGCGCTCCATTCGGCCTCTTCTCAACCTCCACTCCACCGCCATCAGAAAAGCTGAATTTAAGTACTCTCTTGTCTTGAATCCTCGCATGCCCCACATTTACAGTTTGCGGTTCACTGCGTAAACAATCTTCCTGCCCAACAACATGGGCGCTGTCGGCTCTACTGGAATGAAGACTTGCGCCAGTCTTTGTGACGCGGATCATGACGGCACTCCCGAGCCAGATCCGGCACCCGATGAGCCAGTTTTGTAGCATGAGCCTCCTTGCGACTGTAGCCCGGTCCCCAAGGACCACCCAAGCTCAGTCGTGTATATCTCTACATCCTCGCTCGCTACTACGTCTTTTCAAACTTAACATATAAATGCATTACAGATACTAACGGCTTTTTACAGGACACAATCACAAAATACGCAAGCCATGTGGGACACTTCAGCAGCACATCCGTTCGAAACGGAGACTTCACGCTCGAACTATAGCCACAAACAAAACGAGAAGAACGTGCCGAACAACGCCGGAAAATCCACAATAAAGAGCGCATTCGAGCTTATGCCAAATGAGCCCATGCCATCTGTGTTCAACGGAGAGTATCTCGATTCAGTTTACCGACGATTGAATGTCCTCTTAGCCATGGACCGATTCTTCGACGCAGCTCGGTTACTCGATGATTTGAGGATTCTCACGAAAGTGGATTCGGTTTCTGAGATGAGCAAGAGCGTCCTCCGCGAAACGAAGATCTACGAACAAGCACGTCAGCTGAGCTATAAAGACAACCCAGATGTACAGAAAAGCGCGCAGGAGTTGTATAACCAGTGGAACCGCCTTGTTGCAGCCCCTAAAGAAGCCCACAATGCTTCTGGGACCCGTCAGCGCAGATCTCAAAAGTCTGGGGATATATCTGAAGCTTCCCCGTCTGGGGGAGCCACTCCTCCTCCTGTGCCATCCGACTCCATGTACATATTCCGCGGCAATATTCAATCAAGTGTCACGGATTCCACAACCGGATCGCTGGCCCATCCTATGGTATTCCAATCTACTCCGTTTTCAAGGTTATCCGCGAGAGCCACACCAGCCAGCCCACCGGACAATAGTTACCCCCTCTTAGGTCAAAATTACCGTAGTGCAGGCCCAACAACAATTATCCAACCCAGCGCTATCGATCCCTCCGGCCATACTATGCTTACTGGAGGTGGGATCATGACGATGACATCCGCCAACCAGCCTCGCACGGGCGAGAGTCCAACTCCTACCTCTATGGTTACCTCTAATATGGGTACATCGTTCGCCTGGGACGAGCCGTCAAATTATGACGGAAATCCCTTTTCGGTTACTAATGTCTTCTCACAGCTCCGTCGTGTCAGTGACCTGCGTACCGACCATTTGCCGCCAAAAGTCAAAGCACAGCTCTCTCCTGACCTTCGTCTATCCTTACAGCCCACGATACTCACCAAGGCTGCTCTGAATGAGGAAGCATCAGAAGCTCACGCCGCCATCAAGACCTTTGAAGAATTGTTTGACTGGATTCAACGATTCCTTGAGCGCGATCATTTCAGCTTGTTCAAATCGAAGGCAAGTATTAAAAATCGACAAGGTTTTGTCCGTCAATTTGCTCAAGAGTTGATCGAAATGGTGGAGACAAACAATAGATTAAGAACCAAAGCAGCATTGCTAAAGCTGGATCTTGAGAGGCTGAACATCGATAAAGAGAAGGCAGAGAAGAACGCAGTCACCGGCTGGAATCCTTACGATGAGGTAACGTACAAAGATTTATGTGCAAAGTACGACGCGTGTCGAATAAGGCTGCAAGGAATAGATGCGGACGCAAAGAAAGGGAAGCAGGAGATTCAGCGCCTTAAAGACAAGTTCACACAGGGTGGTCTGGAACCCTTGAAACGACAGTTAGCAGCGATAGAGAACGCTAATGCCGACATCAAACGGAATATTGAGGATCTCATAATGGGTAAGTTGAAAAGAATCCTCCCGTACATGTTGATGTTATGGGTTGCAACTCTTCCTCATTCACGGGATGTACACACTACTGGCCTCAACCTGTCTTAGCACGCGTAGGCTGCGGAACGTCTGGCGGCCAATTGGCCGACTCTTTCGTGCACAAAAGAACATTTTAATAATTGTTCTAGAGAACGAAAAGAAAGCCTTGCAAGCTACAAATCTGCAAGACGAGCTCAAGTCAACACAGCTTGCCCTTGACACCCGCACCGCTGAACTCGAGGCACTACGTGCTAGACGAGACAGTCTGAACAAAAAGCATGAGGACCAGATTACCGAGTGTGGACAACTGTGTGCTCAGCGAGACAGTCTGAGCAAAAAGTACGAAGGAAAAGTTGCCGAATGTGAACAACTGCGTGCTCGACGAGACAGCCTGAATGAAAAATACTCAAGGGCCAAAGACAAGGAAAATGAACGCAAGGCCACAATCACACGCCTAGAGAACGCAAGCACTGATCTCAAGGCCGACCTGAGCCGTGCCTGGAAAGATCGGGACGCTGAAGTCGTTCTCCTTATGGACCAGAACTACGATCTTGAAAAGGAACTGAACGACCTACGTGAGAAGCTTGCGCTCAAACCAGTAGCATCACCGATTATTGTCAAGGAACCGGTTGTTGCCCTCGACGATCACCACCTAAAGGCTGTGATCAAAACCATCACAAATAATCTCGAGCATGCGAAAGCGGAGAAGAATACTACTCAGCAGAGCCTGGGAGATATTGAAGCTCAAATTGCTGAACTCTCCCTAGAGCTACAGGCGGAACGTGAAAGCAATGTCAAGGACACGCCAACTCAACAGGAAACTGAAATTCGCCAACAATTTCCTGAGCCACGAAATCATTCTGTTCAAGACGCATCGTTCCCCTTGTCGTTCTCAACGCCTGCTCCTGTAGTATCCACGTTTGGTTCTCCAGTCTCCTGGACGTATGCACCTCATGTATCATCGCCTGCTTCTCCAGTCTCAACGCTTGCTCCTCCGGCGATATCGCAGCCACAGCTAGTCACCACCAAGCGAAAGGACCAGGAGTTTCCGCCCCTGAACGAGCTTACCAGCCCAGGTCCTCCTAATCATGGACAAGTCCAGACAGCCAAAAAGCACAAGGTATGATGACAGCACCCCCTTCCTATGGATTTTCCCGCTAACCACTATTTATAGATGCAAGGCCCTGGCGTCCCCATCAACCACAACAACTCTTCTCTCAATAGCTATGCAGCAGTTGCTAAAGGGAATGCTAGAGGTTTCAAGTTCAACTCAGATCGTTCTAGGGATGTGAGTCAGGGTAACTCTCAGCGTCCGGCACTGCCTGTCCCACAAACTGGTGCTGAGAGCGCGGCACATGGCATGGATGCGAAGCGCTATGACAAGCTATGCCGGGATGCAAAGAATAGCCACAACAACTCCAATATGTAACTGCTTGAACTCGACAACATCTCTCTTTGAGGTAGGTAGGCCCTTCACTTGATACCATAGGATATTCCTCAAAAGTATCAGTTCCTTTGTAATTCAAGGCCGGATGTGAGTGGCAGGGTTTAAGGTTAAGGAACTTGCTTCCCAGAACGGTTGTACTCTGGAAGATATAGTGACGCTGTCAATCCTTGAAGTTAAGAATTGATTAGTTCGACACATGATTGAAGGGGGAAAGATTGTCTATGAAGGTGCATAACAATCGAAAGTGTGGAAACCTACTCTGTATCTTATAAACCGTCTCCATCTCTTTTCGATCCCTTCCCAGCCCTCTCATCTCCAACTGAACCACGCCCAAAAGACACTCAGTACCAGCATATTTGCGCCAACTCTTCCACCCCTCCTATACCACCTAATTGACACAAACAGCGCACAGAATACTAACAATCTCCAAACAAGGCCAAGATGGAAATGCCGAAGCCAGATATAGCAAAACTGGGGCGAAGCGTTTTGAGGCCGCAGGGGTGGTTTACGGTAGCATGGTTGTAGAGAGGCGTGAAGTGCTTTGTCAATGGTATTTAATGCTACCTGAATAATGAATACGACCAGAAGGGCAGCTTGAAGGAAGGATTGCACTTGTCTCATGTCAGCGACACAGTGATACCTCCTCGTCGTCCAACCTCTTGGCCACTTTAACCTCGAAGCGCTCAAGCTCCACGCACGGACCCGCTTTACTCCACCACCACCGTCAAGCTCCAGTCCTACATTAATCCACTCCAGTCCCCAGATCTCCAAATCTTCAGTACTGCGCCTCCAGCAAAATACACTCTCCCCAAACCAAACAACCCTCCAGCGGTCTTCCAACCAAAGACGAAACCATGAGCGGCGCCCCAAACCAGGCCCCTGGCCTCCGGTACCCGTCCAACAAGAAAACAATCTACGACCGCAATCTGAACCGGAGCAAGAATGCAGAACTGAGTCGCGCGGCGTTTGCATATCTGTTCGTAGAGATGATAAGCTATGCGCAGAAGCGTGCGAAGAATATGGTGGATCTAGAGAAACGGTAGGCCTTCCAATCCCCTCTATTCCCTGCCCCTCCCTCTCCTCTCTATCTCCACATTGGCTTGACACTGTACATGAGGCTGATATGCGTGTATGTAGTCTAAACGACCAAGGCTACCCCCTAGGCGTGCGCCTCCTCGACCTCCTCCTCACGCGCTCCGCCAATCCCCTCGGCGCGATCCGGCCTACGCGAATCCTCCCGCTCGTCCAATTCATCGCGCAGCAACTCTGGCGGCACCTCTTCGGCCGAGCTGCTGACTCCCTCGAGCGCTCTGACGCCGTGCCGGGCCAATTCATGCTGTATGATAACGAGCCACTCGTAAACCAATACATCTCGCTGCCGCGCGACATGAGCGGGCTTAACTGCGCAGCTTTTGTGGCAGGGATTATCGAGGGTGTGTGTGATGGGGCGGGGTTTGCGACTGAGGGCGTGCATGCGATCAGCGTGGCGGATCAGGAGGGCGAGGAGAAGGCTGGGTTGTGGCCAGGAAAGACAGTTTTCTTGATCAAGTTCAAGCCCGAGGTGCTGGAGAGGGAGGAGATTCTAGGGAGGGGTGGGGGTTAGCATGGTGAGAAAGTGAGGGTTGAAGATTTGGGCAGTGCATAGGATGGCGTTGACTTTGATGTGTGCATTTCTGGGAGTTTTGGACACCGCTTAAAGCAGGGTTGTCTTCTAACGGAGCGAATTACTCAAATCGAGAGGGTAGTATTCTTAGATGGATAAGACATCAAATCTATCAAATCCATCAAATATTTTCGTAATGGTGGTGAAGAGGGATGGCCCATGACATTGACGTCGTATCTCCCCCACGATAACCTCGTTAGGCCGACTTCTGGGAATATTAACGATTAAAGGGGGTTGAAAAGTTTTGGGTGTTCCTAAGCTTCTGTTGTTAGCTTTGGCCTCAAGCATAAGCGCTCATCTTTAGCCCAAGCCCGCCCCGAGGCCAGCTCCTGCAAAAATCCCTGCATGCTTTGCCCTCCCTTCCTATATCTATTGGCATCCCCCTCAATAATCTAGGATCCTCTTCTCACTCCAATCCTTTTTGGCCTCCTCCTCCACGACTCTCAGTGGCTCACAAGACACGGCCTTCACCTTCCCACCATCTCTCTCAAACCGATATAGGACTTTCTCTTCCGCCTCCCACCCTAGGTACTCTAAGCTTGGTGGGATTTTGGGGAAGTCGTCGAGAAGAGACTGGGGTAGAGGCTTCCCTTTCGTGTCCCAGATGCGCAGGGCGCGGATATTCGTTTGATCCGTGAGGATCGAGAGAACGACCTTCTATGCAAAAATCAATATACTGGCCGAGAAGTTCCGAACCACCAAAGTGATTTCCAAATTGATGAGGTAGACATGAACTTACCAGATCCTTCTCATCCATGCCCGGCGGGCTCCCGTGGCTCCCATCCGGCAACGTCATCGTCACACTATCTGACTCTAGCCTAATCCCCAACTCCCTAAGCCCCTTCAATTCTGGCAAAATCTTCCTAACCGACTTCACAATCTTCTTCTCAGGATCGAGTTCCTTCCTCTTCTTTTCCTCTTCCTCGTCATCGCTGTCCGGCTCGTCGGGTCGCCAGTTCGTGACGTTCCCCGCATTGATCTCCAGACATTTGAGCTCCCTTGCCATCGTTTTGCTCACCTCGAGCCCGCCGTTCCAACCCCACGGCACGCCCAGATGGTTAATCTTCCTCCCAGCCTCATCATCGAACCAATGCTCCGGGAATCTTGCAGAATCGTCCGCGCGATTCACGGCCTTGACATTCGGCAAACAGCTAGCTTTCAACCTCGGGCTCTGGCTCTCCTTGAAGCTCGATCTAAAATCGCTATCCACCCCATCCACAAAATTCTCAACAGTCGGGTGTTTCTCCAGAAGATCCGCTAGTGCAAGGGGCGCGAAGTCTGAGCCATAAAGCCTCAGCACACGTAACGCCGGCCAATGGAAGTCCCATGAGATGTTCTGGATCTGGCAAGTCAGGAGATCGCACCCGGGCCAGAAGAACTCGAGTGTCTCGAGAGCAGGGCACACGCTTAGGAGGTTCTCGACTGCAGATCCGTTGTCCCCGTGTGCGGTGCTAGCATCGATATATAGCGTGCGGAGTAAAGGGAAGAGCTGGGAGGGTGAGGGTCCCCGGACGTGATGCAGCTCGTGCGTGTAGAAACCGAGGTTGAGGGTTTGAAGCGTGGCACTGTGCGCCCATAAGGCGGTCCAGAAGAAGGGGGGACGCCGGCCTTTGCTGTCCCACCACCCAGGTTTGTTCTCCCATGAGAAGCTCGAGAGTGATCCGTTGGCGGTGAGAATAGCAGAGAGGAGTTCGATGATGGGTTGGCAGGCTTGGTTCATGGCCTCGCCGTTCTTGCCTTCATCATCGCTGTCGTCTTCATCCTCTACGGTGTCATCCTTTGAGCCCATCGACTTGACAGACCCAGCGTCGTCATCATCCATTCCTGCGGCAAGCTCCTCGATATCAGCACCCCCCATCAACTCTTCCACGAGCTGTATATCGATCTCTTCATCGCCGTCGTTTTCGTCTTCCGGAGTCGATGTTTCGATCTCGATGCTCCGAATCAGCTTCACGGAGGAGGGATTTGAAAGCACCTCGCACACGATTTTCTTACCCTCTAGGAGGTCTAGGATTTTGATCGTGATGCCGTCTGCTTTTTTGAATATTCCGCTTATGGAGACAGGCGGTTTCTTTTCTGATAGAGGGGCTGTTGTCGGGGAGGTTGTAGATGAGGATGCCATGGTCTGGATGTGGACGCGCTGTGATGGTCTTGTTGTAGGATATGATGCAAATTTGAATTCGATCTCAGGACCTTCTCTTTTGTTCTGATATAGGCGATGGTGGGTGTATATGCGGGGTTCAATGCAGAATAAAACTTGAACGGCCTTCCTTCTATATATTATTCGGTTCGCCAGGTTAAGATTGTAGAGCACCAATTAGGAGTGGCTACGTCCTTGGAGGCTGTGCGTTGTCGGTATTCAGGGGAAGGCTTCGTAGACGTAAAGATCTGTGGAGTTGATGTGAGTCGAGATGGTTCACCAACACTACAATCACTAGAGCTCGATAGGGAATAGGGTGCAAAATGCCCTCTTCCCACAAAAAGCTACTTTGTTCAGCCGTAGCACATTTTAATATCAAGGTCACATTGAAAATTCTGGATCTTCATCACACTTTTGAACAAGAAATAAAGTTTGCCGGGGTATAGCACACGCAAGAATGCATACGCATTGAGTTTGATTGCTTTTAAAGCCCTCTAGACCCCATCCCGATTCCCATTTTTGAGCCGCCCATGCAAATCATCCCCATGTCATATCATTTCTAGATTCGGCATTTACTCGTCATCCTCATCGGCCTCGTCGTTGACAACGTTGAAGAAGCGGAGCTCGTACACGCCCTTGGCAGTCGAAACGACGCGGAGCCAGTCACGGAGCTGCTGCTTCTTGAGGAACTTCTTGGTCCTGATTTACGCATCAGTATCCACCATTATGTATTACCCATCCCAAGACATCTGTCTACATGGTATGGTATGGTGTGGTGCGAACGTACAGGTACTTGAGGTAGCGACCGGAGAACTCCTGGTGGGCGATGACCTCGATCTTGCCATCGGGCTGCTGCGAGATCGCGACGGTGTCGCCGAGGTTACCAGTGCGGCCCTCGACCTTGATGCGGTCGTGCAGGAACTTCTCGAACGCCTGGATGTCGAAGATCTTGTCGTTGACGGGTTGCGAGCAGTTGATGATGAACTGCGATCATGTTAGCCTCTCTTTCCCCGCATCATGAGCATTGTCGCAATGATGCAAAGGAGAGGGTGCACTTACCTTCTTGGTGACCTTCTGTCCCTTCTTGCCTGCGGCTGCTTTTTTCTGCGCATGTACTTAGCCTACTGTTCTGTGCTGGGAACGCTTGACGTTGCCTAGCAGACAGCAAAGCGATGTACGTACTGTTGCTGGTGCCATTTTGAGGGATTGTGTGAGCGCAAAGAAGTGGGTATCCTGCGCCTGGTGTGTGATGCGAGTTGGAGGCTCGAAGATGTTGGACTCGGCTATAATTTTGCGATCGTGGGCGTATCGCGGCTAGCCGAATGAGGATTGGCGGTGCCAAGACCGTAGCGGCCCCAGACTCCCATCCCACTATCACACACAAAATTATCTCCCAACCTCACCTTTTTACCGTATATATATTATTTAAAAGTACAACTAATTATCAATTCAACCTAATGGTAAAAGTGGTCCAGTCATGACCTCAGACTATCCACACTGGTCAACATAGGTCCGCCGGTTAAGCAACTCTCTGCGGGTAACTTCAAAGGAACCTGGCAGTCACTACACTGGGGTTTGAATTTGAGAGTCAGAACTATGCGTGGCGTTCTGGCGGGAGACGTAACAAGCCTCTTCTTTAAGAGGTCTTGTGAACTCTTTTTTTTCGCTTCCCTTTATTCTTTTTTTCTCTTTTCCTTCACATTGTCTTGATTTCTTTGTGGTGTTCTTTGGGGGAGTTGCGACAAAAAAGATTATTAAAGTAGTCTATTGTAAGGCTTCGTGCATTGCAGGTCAATGTTGAGAGGATGAGGGATAAGGTGAAATTTGAAGACAACCTAAATATGAATAGGTTGAGCGGCACTTGGCATCATTCTACAAGAAAGATTCTCGTATAATGTGAAAGTAAGTCATTTTGATACATTCTATTTCATTAAATCCCTAAAGCCTTCGACGCTTTCGTAAAATAGACTCAGCTAAATCGTACACACATATTACGCTCCTGGCTTATGCGTTGTCACATTTCCGAGAAATCATGCCGACTACCAGAACCTTGAATTGGATATTTACAGCAAAAGACCAGCAAACACAACCATTAGCCCTCCAATAGCACCACCCCCGACAACAAGAGACGATGCAGCACCGGTCGATAGGATAGGTCCGCCGGTGTTAGTGGCACTAGGAGATGGAGTGGTGGTTTCCACATCGCCTCGAGGTGTAGCTGGTGCGGTGCTAGTGTTAGTCTTTGCGGCTAGGAGGCGGAAAGCATCGAGGGAGTTGGGTCCTTCTTTACTAAAGATGAGAGTAAGGTTAACCGAGGCTCAACGACTTGCTTCATAAGGTAGTGAACCTACGGAGGGTTGATCACAGCGACCATGCCGGCTGAGCAATGCGGCTTGGGCAACAAGGCAGCGCAGTATAGCCAGATAGGCTTATCGTCCTTTACTGTGATAGTGAAGGTTTGGTTCTATTTTGTATTGTCAGATCCCATTCTTGGCCAAAATGAGGACTAAGGAAGCGCTTACGGAAGGTCCAGGAGTAGCGGAAGGAATGAATCCGCTGAAGATGCTTCCTAGGCCTGCTGCAGGGTTGCACGGATTGTTGAAGTCGGCCTGAACAACACTATGGTTTTTCGGGAAGAACTGGAAGGTGATTTCTTCGCCGACCTTGGCAACAATGGTGTCTGGTGTGAAAATTAGGCCACCTTTTCCAACCGAAACAGTCTGTACAGGGCTGGGAGAGTTGGTTGCGGATGGATAATATGCGGAAGTCGCGTTTCCAGTATCGTAGTGGGCAGCCAAGGCCAGAGGAAGAACTCCAAAAAGAACAGCGACAAAAGTGGACGAAACCATGTTTGCTTAGAAAAAGTTTATTAGAAGGATTGAAGAGGTTGGAAAGTGATGGTTTTGATGTTGATGTAGGCTAGTGATGTGTGAACTAATTCTCGATGAGGGGAAGGCTGTATTTGTATGATCAAACTCCCTAACTTGATGATAATTATGATCCGTACTTAGAACTATATGGTACGTGCGACGCAGTCTATCAGCAAGAGATATTTGCGTTTCAATGGCACGCCTCACGGAAGATTGCTAACCCGATAGTCGGAAGTCAAAGCGGCAGCCACAAAGCCTTGGGGCCAAGGTCAAGGCTGAGAACCGGAGACGAAGCCGAGGGGCGTGCGAGAATTGATTTGTGGTTGAAGTCTGCACGTTTGAGGCGCAAACGGAACGAAAGCGCCCGTGGTCGTAGCGAGACTGCAGTGGCGCTTAGGTATGGTATTTGAGGCTGAGCATGCAGCCTCATGCTTCCAGCGTCAAAAGTCTGAAACTCTCCATAATTGGATCCTTGCATCGGAATCCAGTAATACGTGTCTGGATTATCATATACTGGTCGTTGGCGCTTGTCTATATAAATTAGTCTAAGAAAAGATACAAAGATTTGATAGTCTAGTAAACGTAGGGCTACACAAAGAATGAACAAGAGAAGTGGACAGGAATAGACCTGAGAAAGTTACGCTAACTACAAACGTTCGCTCTCTGGTCAGCCTTGGCATTAGCTATCAACACTCTTCCCACAGAACCTAATAAGGTATGTTGCCAACTTATCACTCGTGCGAACGTACTTTGCAAAATCTCTGTTCAAGATAGTTTCTGGCAGGTCAAACATCTTCAAGATCATGCTTTAGACTTCCTCCCTCAGCTAGTTCCTCCAGTCTTACAACGTCGAGCGATAAAAACAGGATCTTAACCCATCAAAAACATAATAGCAGTTGAGTCCCCGAGAAGAAGGAACTGTCGATAATCCAGTCGATCAGTCCGTAAAGGTGACAACCGCTTGGAGCCGAGAAATCAAAGTATTCCTTGCCTGAATATGCGCCGTCTGGAGATGACGCATTAGCCATGCTCTTAACTTTAGACTTCCGACTTTACGTCCTATCGTTGGATAGTTTATAGTTATGAACAATGTTGTAGGAATACCAATGTCGTTGAAGGGCGAGTGGGTGTATTTTGAAGTAGGACAGTCCAGTTCGACATCGCAGCATCTCTAGATTGTGCGCGGTCATGCAAAGTCAAATATTCGCTGTGAGCGAGCACAAAAGAGGAAGATGTGCGTGTTCTAGATGAGAGTGTGAAGTGTTCTCTCGCTGGAAGTTGATCGCGTCAATAGCTGCCTAATCTAATTCAGAGCCAGTACTCATCTGACAGACACATAAGCATTCACGACATCGCCCCCAATCTCTCTCAACATCACTTAACCAGGCACAAGTATCGACTCAAGCTAACTCTGGAGAGGAGATCATCACCGGCTCCATGAGGCTACGAAACAAGCATGCAAATCAACCTCAGACCCTCTCTCCGTTTCAAACGTAGTATCGCGGATTCCCAATCAATACTCAATTCAATACGTTTCAACATCATCCCTAGCACGCTCAATGCAACGCCACATCCGTCGCTACCCAAACATCAAGTGTCAATCCGACCGGACCAACGGTCACTAGTTTTAGAATCAAGATTCATGGTTCATTCAGAGTCTTTTGCTTAACATATTCGCGCTCTCAAATACTCTCGAGATCTCAGCATTCAGTCATCGCACATGACTGATAGAGCTTATTAGATTATACATCCGGGGTGCCGTAAAGCTTGACCATCATGCACAAAACGAACCGGGATAGCAAGAGCCGGCATAGTATCCATGCTAGCGAGCGTTTACAATACATAGGCCCAATCAGGGCTGGCCGGCCCGGACGTCGCAATGTTTGTATACAGCTTTTTAATCTCCGACTACTATCGCCTCTATCTGGGGAAGCGTGCTTGTAGCTTGTCGCAGGCAGATGAGCGATATCGTCTTTCTGATGCTCGTGCCAACCAATTTCACGGGCGATATTGGTGGAAAGAAGGTTGGCTGGTCTTGTGAGTATGAATCATCAGCATATATAAGAGGTAGAACATCTAGCTTTCCTCAACCTTCGTCGTGAATCCAAGTCAAATATCTCTGCCAAAATGTTTTTTATGAGTGCCTTCACTGCCGTTGCCCTGCTCACCGCCCAGGCGGCTGCTCACGGGGCCGTGACGAGCTACCAGATCGGCGGAACGAACTACCCTGGGTAAGACATCGCTGTAGACTGTTCTACATTCCAAGTGCTAAATAGTTATTAGTTACGAAGGGTTCTCTCCCTCTAGCGGCCCCAAGACAATCCAGAGGCAATGGCCGGACTACAACCCGACCACCAGCATTACGGATGCGAAGGTCATGTGCAACGGCGGTAAATCTGCCGACCTCACTGCCACAGTAGCCGCCGGTAGCAAGGTCAAGGCCTTCTGGAAGCAGTGGACGCATCAACAAGGCCCCGTCATGGTCTGGATGTACAAGTGCGCTGGCGATTTCAAGTCCTGCGACGGCTCAGGCGTGAAGTGGTTCAAGATCGACCAAGAGGGCATGACTGCTCCTCCCCTCTCCGGAAATAGCTGGGGAACCGCAAAGGTCTACAAGAACCTGTCCTGGGAGAGCACTATTCCCAACAGCCTGGCACCGGGCAACTATCTCATTCGTCATGAGCTGTTGGCTCTGCATCAGGCAAACTCCCCTCAATTTTATGCCGAGTAAGTTTCTTGCAACCCACTCTCCTATTTTGATTAGCACATACTAAGCCTACCTCAGGTGTGCTCAGCTCATCGTCACCGGATCCGGAACTGCGCAGCCTAGCGGAGCCTTTCTCGCCAAGATTCCCGGATATGCTGCTCAGAGCGACCCTGGCGTCACGGTCGATACTTATGGGAGCAAAGCGACGACATACACATGCCCAGGTCCTGCTGTCTGGACCGGCTAGATAGGACACTCGATGGAAGAATGAGAGCTTTCCATTAGGAGGGATTGGGTGCATTCCTAGTTGAACGATTTGTTTAAAATGCATATAATCACATTTAGGCTACATATATACTACATTACGTACAAGCTCATCCACAAATTCTCATTGAAATAAACTGAAATTTCATCTAGCATGGTGTACAGGACAATGCACGTAGGACCTGCACTCTGTGGTTTGTGGAGAATAACAACTCCATCCAATGCAGCCTATTCGAGCCTTATTGCAGATCTATCGCTGTCTAGAGCATCGATTTTACTTTTAACATATCGGAAACAGCCTTGCCAATAGAATACTCGATCTTTTCAAGCATTTTAGCTATAGACTGCTTATCTGACTCTGCTGTTCTAGAATCAGTACATCTAAGACAGTTGGAACATCGGTAGAGGAAAGAGATGGAGCATATGTAGATGTGTGCTGATTATCTTTGGGCCCACGATGTAGGCTACTTGTTTCCTTGCCATGTGCATGAGGCATGTACTGAGATTTGTTTGATTATATAGCGACATATGCTTGAGATAGTCCTTAATTGTACTTCACACCGATTAACTGTGCTGAATTTATACTTGTTCGCCATTTCAAACGATCTTATTGCTTGCCAAACATTTCAAAATCGGAAAACGGACAGGATAAATAGATGTTTCTACAGCTGGTTCTCATGTGAACTCTAGTTCGCTGTCAAACTCCCTACAAAGATTATTTCTTGATATTCTAGTGATTCTCCGAGTGGCATGTGCTGATAGAGGGAAAGTGGCAGTGCATCGTCTATGCAAAAAGTGCAGGTGGCGCATGGTGGTGTGTATGAGGTTGACTCCTTGCCCACTAGAAGACTCATTAACCTTGTGTGATTTCTTGTCTAACTATGTAATGACTCATTATGAATTCTGCCTGTGCCTCTTTTCCTTCATACTTGTCCTCCGCCCCTTAGATACAGAATATCCAGATCGTGGTTTTGAACTCCTTCGTAGGACTCCTTCCCTGATCCATCCAGTTCTCTAACCAGGCTGTTTTTCTACTTTCACGCCCGTTCGAAAGCACTTTCTCTATCAGCTAAAATGCTCGCAAAACTTCTCATGATTATCTTCTTCTTCACGGCAGCAATGGCTCTTCCGACTACTGGAGGCAACACCAATGACACGAAACAGCTATCTCCACGCTGGGAGCGTGGCCGCTGCAGATTCCACATGCAGGTTCATCAATACTGCCAGGCCAAGGGCGGAGTAGATCCTACAGATGTAACCGAAATCACCGTTCGAGACTTCAAAGACAACGGCGGCATTGACATGCCATGGCTAATATATATATACTGATGGCAGCATTTTGGGGAAGTGTCTCAAAGTCGGATGGTATACGACATATGAAGTCGTAGGACTTGGCTACAGTCTCACAATGAAGTGGGAAAATGACGCTGAAGGAAATAAGCCTCAGCAAGTTGGCCAGATGACGTATACATACAAAGGAAATAGGTGCTCCTGGTCGGAGAACAAAGAAAGTAACTGTGGGAGTTGCACCCGAGGCGATTGGACTAGGGGAAACTTGCCTTGCAGTTGCAAAATGACTCAGGAAATTCGAGAGTATGTAGACATGTCAGTTGAGCTTTTACTTGTCACTTGCTAACAAGGACACAGACCCATGATATGGATTGCTCTTTCGACTGCTAGGAGTGCGAGTGTGGCAATTCAATTATATGCTCGACCGGCTCTTCGCCGACCTACCACTCATTAAAACCCTATGACATGAATTTTACATCAAAATCGGCAATTTCTTGTGAAAATTTTGTCCTCATGTTCTGCTTAACTCCATATGGCTCTCTAGGAGGTTGTCGATCATTTTGAGCGGCTTTCAAGTTGGTGAGGGGGTAGGTTTCAAGGCTCAGAACCGGGAATGTAATACATCCATAAGCATCCTCCTGATACTAGATAAGAAATGGATCTATCCTGTGTATATCTAAATTTCCACGTCGGAATGCCCTGTTGACTGTCACCCACCCTTAGTCCAAGCACACATATTGTCGTAGACTGGGTTATCTAATACACCTTTTGGCTGCACTCTATACAACTCAACTAGCCTCTGACTTAAATGAAATGAAGTCTTCTGCTTCTCATGGCACTTCTTTGTCAATTGACTCGGAGCTTGTCATGAACTCCCTCCACAGTCTGCTTTGCTTATTCTCCTCGTACATCTCTCGAGTACATCTCTCGAATCCTCACTGATCGCGTTATCCTTTGTCGGATCACAAACAGCCTTCAATCTGTCCTCTCTTCCGCTATTAGCCCATTAGTACCCTCTACTTGCTCAAAACCGTTCATCCTCTTCATATTATCCAGAAATTGAGTCGCTCACATCCTTACACTTAACAGAAGCAAGCATAGGAGAGTCCTCGAGTACAAGTACTAGAGACGCAGTATAACCGCCACTATAAAGGTATGAGACCTTGTGTGAGCTCTGCTGATCATTCGAACTGTCCATATGAGACGGAGGGTATCTCTAGTTTAAGCACATGTACTGAGGTGCGAGTGGGTGACTACCACTTGATACCGTGACAGGCGAGGGATATGAATTGTTTCTTTCCGTCCCAGTAGGTAACTGCGAGCTACTATGGAGTATTTTGTTCTAGATAGAAGGATGGGGTAGAGGGGATCTTGGTCCGATTTAACTGGTTCCACGGATTAGGCCTATGCTCCTGCTTTAGAACAAGTTTATACCTATCATACCTATCGTTTCCCTCGTTTTCTCAAAATTTTCATCTTTCAACTGTTCTCTTGTAACTTGAGGCGCCGATTGAGGTCCCGCACTCTCACCTCCACTGAGGGTTGCTCTTTCCTGACGGCTTCGCTTGCCAGTTCTATCCGATTCTATCCGACTGCCTGCAAAGTCACCGCTTCACCACACTGCGTTATCCC
The DNA here is from genome assembly GCA_010093585.1 of Melanomma pulvis-pyrius CBS 109.77. NCBI lineage: Eukaryota > Fungi > Ascomycota > Dothideomycetes > Pleosporales > Melanommataceae > Melanomma > Melanomma pulvis-pyrius. The sequence goes on from MU002015.1 coordinate 38,114, forward strand.
ACTTCACTTCACTCCTCTTAGCCCCTCTCATCTAGCTATAAAACCTCGTCGACCCCGTTCTCGCAGCCTCTCAAAGCCTTCCACCTTTCCTCTTCCATCTACTATCACCACACCCACCGGCTCCTACGACACAACCTGTAAGTAACGTCTTTCCCAGCTCTTCTCATGCTCCCATTGCCTTCATTTCCCTCTTCTTTCAGGTCATTCACGCTCACAGCCCAGCCACCTACCGACTCCACAACTCTTGACCGACACCATGATCATCCGCAAGGTCTTCACCGTGCTCGCTCTGGCTTTCTGCGCCATTGCAGCTCCCATGACCCCGACGGCTGACGGCAATGTCACCGTGGCGGACGTCAGTGACTTCGTCGGCGGTATCTGTTCCTGTAAGTAACTCGAGTGTTTTAGTCGTCGTGAGTTGCACACCCGACATGGCACCCGATCCCGTCCATCATTTCCACCTCGTTGACCAGTACTGATCTTTCACCTCCCAGTCCACAACCGCATCGTCCAAGAGTGCAATCAACCATACAACCGGAAGAACGACCCCACTTCTTGGAAAGTCCTGACTACTTCCACTATCTTCGAGTTGATCGACGGCGCCAAGAACAAGTACAAGGTCAACCCGCCGTTCCTCAAGCAGATCATGGACTGGGGCGTGCGCTACAAACTCAATGGCCTTCCCGAGACGTTCTGGGTGGATGGGTACGACTTCGAGCGCGAGAAGTTCCGGTACAAGATGAAGCAGTGGGATGAGTATTCGCCCCATGATGGTGCGTGGTGCGAGCGCGGCGACTGGAGCCAGGGCGCCTTGCACTGTCTGAGGGATCAGAGGGTCACCTTCAGGGTAAGAGTATTGTGTTGATTGTGGATGATGATCTTGCGAATGGACTGACTGACTCTGCGGTAGACTGTCGACATGGACTGCTTCTTCCCGTGCTAGTTGCTTGATGACTCGACTCGGAACTTCTATAGTTCCTCTCTGGCACGGTGCGGTTTGGTGTTTCGGCGTCGGCATGCAGGAGCTACGTGCGACTCTCACTCTAAAGCGTTTTTTTACAAAGGGTAGACTTTTCATGTACCTCGAGGGCGTCACAAGAATTTCTTACGGGTAAAATATGGCTTAGAAGGACAAATAGATTTTCTTCCCATCTACCCAGGTTGACTCGCATGTGTGATGTTCCTCTCGTGCTCTTTATTTAACTGAGCCACTTTACCTCTTATCTCGCTCTTTCGCGTTCCTTACGGCTCATGTAGGCTCCATGATGCCTCAAGGGACCGAGTGAGCGGGTTGGCATCGCAAATATTCTTCGATTCTATGTATTGAGCAGCAGCGCAGGAGTACAGTATAGCCTCGCCATAAGTGATGTTTCAGCGAGTGCTGTATGTGCTGTTGTGTTGTGAAAAGGGTTAGCATATCGGAGGGAGAGTCGCAGGGTGGCGAAGTCAGCCAGTTGGGTCCACAGGAAAATACATAACCTTCCAATCTTCGCTCGACCCTTTCCAAGCCCTGACAATGCAAGAACCTTGAACCTTTACAAAGGGCACATCTCCGAGTTTCCCACACCAGACACCCTCTCGAACCAGAGCTCCCCACACATGCAACCTCCGCTTCTAATTGGCCAGGCCATCCCCTTCGCCTAGCCCACCTGTCCTATGGCTCGAACCCTGTAGCTTCCGCATGCCCGCCAGCCAGCGTGGTACGAACCACAGTTGCGAAAATCTTGCCCAACAACACGTCGCAGACGGGCAGCGTAAGCACTACCAAGCCCGCGCCGACGTGGTACAGACCCGCGGTACAGACGCGCATAAACGGCCGCGTGCGACGATGGCCCTGTGGGGTCGAATATGTATATATGTATATGTATATGTATATGTATACTGTGCAACCTCACATCAGACCTCCTTAATCTACATGGAGAGATGGATGGAGGGGGGTGGAGGGGTTGATTGCTGGCTACTCATTACTGTACCCATGCCATGCCATGCCATGCCATGATGTCGCCATCATCAACATCCCCTATTCCCGCCGCGCGCGACGCCTTGCCCTTTCAGCGCACCACCACGCCGTGCACGACAACACCACCACCACCACCACCACCACCACCACCACCACCAACAAACAAAGCCAACAACACACACTACCCTTGTACCAGTCATCATCAGTCCCCCCAACCACGCCCCTGGTGCACAAATCCCTCCTCGCAACCCAAGGGCACGCCACTCTCGGCCATCTCATCCCCCTGGTCCGCCGATCAGCCCAAGGATCGCCATCCTCACGACAGCAAATTTCCCCCCTGCTGCCCAGCCCCCGTCAGCAGACTCTGTCATATCGATAGAAAGAGGTTGGCGCGCGCGTATGGGGTCGAGGTGTGCATGCACACACCCACCCACCCACTCGCCCGCCCTCCCGCGAATGTTCCTGCATTATGTCTGTGTGTGTTGTTCCTTCGTGCGCGCGTGCCTGCGCCGGATAACCCACCCACCGCCAGACCTCCTTCAGACAAAGTCCCGCTAACAAGTCCGGCGGCGCAGACTCTGCTGCTGTCTCCTACCACCCACCGCCCAAACCCCTCGGGAGCGCAGAGCCCCGGAGAGCGGGACGCAGCCAGGCGGCCCAGCATCCAGCCCTCGGGGCGTCGCGAACCCGCGCAGCCAGCGTCAGTGACAGCGCCAGCGCCAGCGTCCAAAGCGTCGCTAATTAGCAAGGCGAATTTTTTTTTTCTTTCTGATGCTACGTTATCGACTCGCGTTAGCGGGCGATCAACAAAGCCCACAGTTTTTCCAGGGCCTCGGGGCTGTAAATAAAAATAGTCGAGTGGAGGGAGGGGAGTGAACACCTGCGATCGATAGAGCGAGCGAGGGTCCACTCGATACGAGGGGACCAAGGTTTTCGATAGTCTTGGTCTTGGTCTTTGTCTTTGGTCGGTCATCGAGGTGGTGTGGGTGTATGATAGTGTATAATAGTGTAGCTGGGGAGTGACGCGTCGTCGGGCGTGGGAAACGTCAGCCTGGAGGACGACTTTGTGTGGGCGCTGCTCGCGCGCTCGCTCGCTGGCTCTAATAGGGCGCGAGACTTGGGTAGCTTGCTATGCCGCCCGACATCGTCGTCGCTAGCTAGCGCTTCCACCACTTCAACGCCTCATCACGACCTCAGCGGAAGAGCTTCAGCTGAAAGGCCGGTAGTCGGGGAACTACGATGACCAATCCGGTCGTCTGGTCGCATCACCTTTTCATCACATCAGACAGGGACTCTGAATCCGATCCCCATAGTCCCAAAACTGGAATTATAGACATTGTTTTATTTTTATATTTTTTATTCAAACTGCGTGCGGCTTTGGAGGCCCGCCGCCGCCCGATCCGACGCCTACGCTGCGCGCTACAGAATCCACTCTGAAGTTTCCAAATGCTTAACCAAACCAAAAAACCCTAGAGTGATGTGATGTTGTGATGCAAAAACGCAAAAAGCGGCCGTGACAGGCTCAAACCCACCAGGAACAAGTATAAAAAGAAAGAGAACCCGACGACAGACATAGGGTATCATGGACCCGTGGGGCGGTACAACAAAAACGTAGTGTGCGTATCTATGTATCTGAGAGAAGAAAAACACGCTGGGCCGAGAAAGGAAGTGAGAAACAGGGTCGGGCGGTTGATCGGTCGCTTTGCGTTGATTGACGAGGCAGAGTTAGACCAACTTGGGGATAAAAATGCCGACCCCGGTACAGGTGAAAAAAAAAAGTGTATGTACACAGAGCGAAGCGAAAAGTAGACAATACGTGGCAACATGCAGCTATGTATGTATGTATGCAAGAGCCGTAAAAAAAATAGTGCGCGCGAAAGGGGGAAAGGCCCAACATGAGGGACCGCCGCGAGGGTCCAGAATGAAGTCGATGGTGGAAGGTGGGGCGTGTGGAAAAAGAGCCAATATGCATGCTCCTGCTAACGCCGGAGTCTCCTCGTTAATGCGCTCGTCATTTTTGATGCGAGTGACCTGTAAAAAAAGGAAATGCGAGATGGTGCCATGTGGGTGCGACGCGATCGTATGCCGATAAAAGGAATGCTCAATAGTGACGACGTGCCGATTGGTGCCGGAGTCGCCTATAGGGCGAATGCCCAGCTGAAGAGTGCCACTATCACAGGTATGTATATCGAGAACGAGGATGAGGCGAACAGGCTCGAGGCGCCGTTGGTTGTCTTGAACACTTCCTGTCCTGGTGCGTGATCGTCGCCGTCCAGAGTGAAGAAGTACGTATTGGCGGTCTTGTTGCCGTCGGCACCTGACGGGTCTGGTGCGACTGTCTGATCGGGAATCTGGCAGACCTGCGTGGCATTCCAGTTTGCACATCGTTTCTTATAAGCATCGTTCTTAGCAGTGTTCGTGGTGTTGAAGTACGACTTGACATATGTCACGCTCATGGACGTGTCCGCGCCTGGGGGGCCGGCGGACCACAGCGGGTCTCCATTGCTCCAGTGGTTCATGAACATGCGTCCTGCATCCACTGGGATGTTCTCGGTCATCTCATACACCCACGCTCCGTCCACGAAGAAGTTGACGCTGCCGGGGGCCCAGTCAAAGCGGTATTCGTGGACCTTCTCGTCGGGTCGGAAAGGGAGTGCCTGGATTTTGAATGCCGAGGTATTCGAGGCGTCATACCCGTGAACCACGGACATGGGCGTTTGCATAACCAGGTTGACTGCGCCTTGGGAGTTGTTGAACTCTTTGGAGAGGAACTCCATGTCGATTTCTTGAGAGTTGTTGTAGAACTGTAGGAGGTTAGCATGCTGTGCTGGTGTAGCGTCATCTCCGCGAGTGGCCGTTTCATACCCAGAAGAAGGCTCCGCATGTGCCAGACGTAGATGACAGCTTCATGGCAACGCGGAAGCTTCCGTACAGCACGTCGTCGCGCACCGACGCCATCTCAGCACCACCGACAAGACCCTTTGAATGGTCACCTCGCACCCACAGTCTCAGTCCCGGATCGCCGCCGTTCTCCGAGTCGCCCGACCAAGAAAACTTGTCTTTGAGGGGGTTTGATTCCACGTTTTGCAGTTCAAATTGTTTTCCGTACGGTCCGCGAGCATCCTCGGCTGATACATTGTACACCTGTACCCTCCATCCGGCTTCGGTGATGTTGTCGACGACGGTGTGCAGGAAGTCGTTCTCCATTAAATCGGTATAAGACGCGAACTGGTTACCACTTGTCGAGTTGACGGAATAGCCGCATTCGCAAGCAGCATTTGCTGCAACGGGACATTAGCACACGGGGATATGGGCATGACGGTCGCGAGGGACGCGAGGGATGCCAGGGCGTACTCACTCAACTGAGACATGGCCAAGATGAGCCATGGCATGGCACCGACGGCATCGCGTAACATGGAGAACATAACTGTAGAGACTGTAGAGAGCGACTAGAAGGTCAGATTAGTGATAACGAGTGACAGAAGGTGCAAAGGCAAAAAGAGGGACGGCAGTACAGGTATTAAGAACTAAGGGCGTGGGCGGAGTCTGGGGGGGGGACTCAAAACGGAGGTTCGCACAGGGGGTTAGGACGAGCCGGCGCAACGGTCGAAAGTAGTAATTTAACACAACCACTCACGCTTGGCCGGCAGCCGTTCGTCGAGGATCGTAGAAAGGCGGCCTGCTTTGAGAGGTCCGTGGCAATTCCGTGGCAAGGTAGCGAAATAACGGCACGAGGGAATTATGGGGATGCGAGTGGGATAGGAAAGGCGCGGCGAGGGCAGGGCAGGGCAGGGCAGGGCCGCCTAGTGCAGCCCACCTGTCAGAAGGCGGGCAGGAGTCTTCGTGGACGCCTGCGTGGGCTGCTGTGGTGTTGAGCAGGCGCCGTCGCGATCCAGCCGTGCGGTGGTGAGGGGGGTGGCGTGGAGGAGAGAAAGGCCGACGAGAGAGCGATCGACCGGCCACACACCACGACACGACGTCGCCGCTGCGCGCCCGACTGCGGACTCGGAATGCTCTGCGGCGAGCTCTGCGTCAACGTCTGCATTGACGGCGAGCCGCAGCGTCGCACGACCTGAGCCCTGGCGTCTGGCATTAATTCCGGGCGCGGCAAGGGGCACCATGGCTGTCAGCTGGAGAAGCGAGAAGACAAGAGATTTGGCCGGCCGTGGTGGCTGGCTCAGGCACCCCATCTCTGGCCTGGAGGCGGCAGAAGGAAGCAGCAAGAAGGAAGGGCGCGAAATTGGCCCTGTGCTGTGCCGCACCCAGTACACAATGGTACGTACGACAGACACCACCATGGCGACGCCCATCAGCGCGGAGCAAGTTTGCCACCGACGTTACCTCCCAACGTCGCCGACCGGCAGGGACTGCAAGGCCCTGGCCAACACCACCACCATCAGCGCGATCAGCGCCCTCTGCCCACGGCGAATGGGTGTCTTTGGAATCCCACCAGCACCAGCCTTGACCCGTCCCGACCAAGTCTCGGCAGCTCAGCGCCAAATGGGGCATTTCATCATCATCTTGCAATGTTAGCAACTCGGGGTACCCGCGCACGTGCTGCACAGGCGCCATGGAGGGGTTGGAAATTGCATCGCCATTGATCCAGTTTCAAATATCATTTGCCTCATTTGAACTCGTAAAATGCCAAGTGTGCCAACACGAGACGACAGATGCCAACTCCAGACAGCAAACCAGAAAACAGCTCCTTGCGCACCAGCACTGTAAATCTCCCATTCATCCTCTTTTGCCCGTCGGCTGCTATCCCCGTGTGTCGCCGCCGCCATATTATCCACCAACCTCTCCCCGTGCTCCTCCACTACCCGCCCATCTCCCATCATCCTCGCCCTTCACACGTACCGAGGTTGGAAAGGCATCACGCACACACGGTCGCTCGTGCTCGTGCCCGAACAACACCGAGTCGCGTCCATGCCAGTGCCACACTGCGCCCGACGTAAAACACCAACGCCAGAAGAAAATATTTCACTTCGATAGATCAATGCTTGCTTCTCGGGGTATCATCACAAGAATCCAGACTCAGAGAGAAGTCTATCATCCCGTTAGTAATCCTTACGTATGCTATTGAACATGTTGGACGTCAAGGCGTACCTCGCTATCTTCTCGTCTTCACGCTCCCTTGGCTCCACCGCCAGACTCGTGTCGTACATCTCGTGCACGTCGCCCGCCGATTGCATGTTCGTCAGGATGTAGTCCTGCAGCTCGGGAACCGGCTGCAGCGGATACGGTACGTTCTGATACTGCTGGATGTCGCGGATCACTTCGGCCGTCTTTGCGCGCTTCGCAAAGTTGATCAGGTTAGTCTTCTTGATGAGCGACGGGATGCCATCCTCGATGAAGGTTAGATCCGTCAGATAGACGCCTAGTCCGGTCAGTCAGGGACACAAGCAAAAGGACATCATCGCCTACCGAAAAAGGGGATGCACGGTGGGTTGGCCTTGTGGAGTGTATCGCGGTACTCGGCGAAGTTCTTGGTGCTACCCATGAGCTTTCGCATGTTCTCCAATACACCCATCGAACGGGCGTTCACTGCGCTCCATGTCCTATTGAGACGATGGATGGGCGCCGTCCCCAGGGCCGAGATGATCGACGTGAGTGTCGAGAAGTTGTTCAGAAGACGACATTTCTACATTTCATTAGCTCAAAACCCTTGCTTCGAAATCGGGCAGACTCACATCGGCCACATTCACAAAGTGCTTGATAACAATGACTCTTCGCTTCACGTCCTGTTGCGTCAAGATCATCTGCGCCACCCAATTTGTTAACTGATTGGAATGAAGGATGAGCGCTTTGACGTTGGACGCCGGATCGGGCTCGCCAGGCGCCAGCTTCTTTTGCCATGTCTTGTTCAAGCATTCGGTAGGCCTGATCTTTCCATACAGCCTCGACTCGATGATGGTAAGTTGTCGGGCGAACTCGGTAGGGTCGATGTCGAGGAACTTCAACTTCTTCATATGCTTTGGAAGAATAGGCTGTGGAGTTTGAGTGTTGAGAGTAAGGACGAGCCGCTTCGTTGGCATATCCGGGCCTCGGGAGCGTTGCTCGACCGATGTCATCAATGGAGCAGCGCCGGGCGTACTGGTTGTTGCGACGTGGTCCTTTGCGAAGTTATACACTCTCTGGATGAGTATCCTCGCATCTTCGTCATTACCCTCCATCCAGTAGTTGTCGAACCAACTCTTCAGAATGTTCACCACCCGGAACCTGATCGGCTTTTGCTTCTTCTCGACCCAAGTTGAATAGTCCTCCTTGTCTAGACCAAATGGAGGTTGGATGCTCCACCTCTTCACGAGCATCTCAAATAATTCAGAGGCAGAGGTGAAAGATCGGTAAGTGAGGAGGAACGTATTGTTGAACGCAGGGTCAAGACGATCATGCCGCGTGAGCTGCTCCACAAGACCTGTAAGAGTTCCTCCTTTGAGTATCGGCAGGTTTATGTTTTTGTTGTCGTAAGATATCTCGCCTTCGTGCTCGAGTTGGAGAAATTTGGGAACTTCTTCCACGTTTGTTTGCGGGATGACAGGAACCTCCCCGAAGAAGTCTGCGAGTTTCTTCGAGCTGACGGCGTTGTTTCTTATGGATTCTACTTTGGCATCGTCTAAACCTGCGCTTTCACTGGGATATGTATGCGCTTGAGGCACGTCTTTTAGTAATGGCCTGTTGTTTACCGACAGACCCCTGGAGCGGAATTGTGGTACTTCGGTCTCGAAATTTCTTCGGGAGTCGTTTCGCATCGCTTTATCTGCCGAGGGTACTGCCTCAGACAAGTGTTGAAGTAGTCCATATTGCTGTGCGATACTGGACTCTAGTTCTCTAGATATGGCCTGCACGGTACTGATTCTGTCTACCAACGACACACCCCGCGTCTCCGCCCATTCATCCGCTAATGGCGCAGCAACCGCTTGGCAAGAGATGACGAGCTCGGAGACTAGGTCGTAGATGTTTTGTTTTTGGATGCTGAAGTCACCGAGCTGCTGTCCTTGCATGACCGGGTTCAACGAAGAGAGATTGATCGATTCGACGGTAGATATCCAAGGTCGGCAAACATCGAGCACTTTCCCGGCTGCATTGCAAACGTTATCACCGATGATTTGGTGTCGATGAGGAGACACGATTTTTTCTCGAACAACCAACTCTCCGTCCAACCGGCGTATACTCGAAACTATCAGTCTCTTTAGATCCTCTAGTCTTTCTAGCAGGCGGGAATCCAATTTGGCAGTGGGCTCAACGAAAGGCTCATAATCCTCTTGGTCGATAAACGACATCGAAGTGCTGGGGTCGCGGTTGTCCACGCCGTTGTTATGCCAGTTGCCACCCGAGCTGCTGCCAAGTACGAAGCCAGGAACCAGGCGAGGGATATCCTCGCCTCGTTGTTGCCGTGCCACCTCAACGAACCCATAGACACCATTGAGCACGCCATCGGCTTCCTTGAGACACTTTGAGTAAGAATCAGGAGGAGGAAAGTCGGCAGCGGCAATGTGGGACGATAGGACAAGCTTGGAGAATCTCGACATGGTTTCCCGGAAGTGCGGATACAGCGCCTTGTTGGTTGATATGATGGAAGGGTTGCCAGAGTGGTTATCAGTAGTTCCCGAACCGGCAGCCAGGAGTAATCGGAGATGATCGGAAATGTCTTCTGCCCGTTTGACGAATTCGGAGCGGTTGCTGTTGTTGATGGCCTCGCGGTAACGCTCAACAGCCCGTCGCATGTCTTCGACCATCCGGTTCCAGGTCAGTGGGATGGGGTTTGAGTCGTCGTAAAATCTGCGTGACATGGCAGAGTTTGTGAGATGTCCACCAAGCGGGTTGTTAGCAAAAGACGTCGAGGTAGTGCCAATTGGAGGAATCGAGGTGTTCGAGAAGCTTGCACCGTTAGGATCTTGGGATCTGGTCGTGGGGGATATAGCATTCAAGGAGTCCATTGATGTTGCTGATGAGATTCCGTCTGACAACCGCCTTCTTCTCAGCTGCGCAAACAAAATCAGTAAGCCATTGTCAAACCAGGGCTTGCAGAACTTACTAGGGAACTCTGTGAGCCCGTCATGCCTTGCCCCTCGAAATCGGAGGCCGAATTCTCATCGTCGGTATCTTCGACGTTGTATCCAGAGGCCAAAAGCTCTGCGGGCGGCCGCGACGATTCCGGTATATATACATTTATGCGATCTCCTGGACCACTGTCATTCACGGTTGGCGTCTCGAGAGGTAGCTCCATTGTGCTGACTCCGGTTAGTGTGTTGAAGTAGAACAGCCTGCCGTCTGGAGTCGCCTGGGGAATCCAAAATGCTGCCTCCTCCTCTTTGCTGCTCTCGTTCCTCTCGATGGGAAGCGACGTGTCGTTCCCGTTCATCGACTCCGTGTCCGAGTTGGTGTAGTCGGTCCCCCCTAGCGACTGGGTATCTTGATCGTCGTCCATGTCCCCGCCATTGCGCTCGTCGTCGCCGTCATCAGAAGGGCGAGGCATGACGGCGCAGTAGTTGCTCGGGAACCATCCGCGAACGCCATTGATCACGCCGTCCCACCAGCCGCTCTCCAGCTGAGTTATGACCTGAATGATGTCGCCTTGCCGGAAACTTAGGCTCGTGCGGTCGTCGGCATCGTAGTCGTACAGAGCTCGCACGTACATGCCGCCCGGGGGAGCGACAGTCCCGCTGTTAAAGCCGTTCATGGCGAAGCTCGAAAAGCGGTCTCGTCGCGGCGCGGTCGGGATGTTGGAGGCGGGCGGGATGCGTCTTTGACACCGGTCTTCCCCTCCGCTGCGGCCCCCAGAATGCAGGCAGAAGCAGGCTGACTATGTAATCGCTGACCCTACAACGCGATGGGCCCCCGATATTGGGGTGTGCCGCGTATTATGGTCAGGGTTGGGTCTGGTGTGAAGGAGGGATGCAATTGGGCTGAGGTGTGGCACCGCCGGGGCGCAGAATACGAATGAGAACCCTCACATTCGCGCCTGGAGGAGCAGGCCCGCGAATCAGGTCTTGGAGCAGGCACTCGGGTCTTGAAATGGCGGAAAGCGAGAGTGAGGGAGTGCGACAGAGAGGATCGCAAGAAGCGGTTGAAGTTGTGGGACGCACGCCGGAAGCCTGCTGCGATGGAGGTGGAGAGCGGCACGGCACACGTGATCTGGGTAAAGAGCAGCTCCAGGGCTTTGACGCTCGGGGCAGGCAATGTGTCAGGCCAAATCATCCTGCGCAATATGCAGGTGGCATTAACGGAGTCCGTCTGTGTTGGGTACCACGCTGGCTCGTACTTGTATATTATTTGAAGCATGTTGTGTGTATTTTGGGTGCATGTGGTCACCTCAGTGCAAACCTCACGACTGCAAAGACTGCGACCAGCAGGAGAGGCAAGCCGGGTCAGCCAGCGCGAAGATGCACACGAAGAGCCCCCGGAGCGTTTGGTCGAAGACAACCTGGAGAAGGCTCGTCGCAGGAGATTCTCCGACGCGGTTTGCTGCCTGAGGGGGCAGGCTGGCCTATCAAAGAAACGTCGGGCTTGCCTGACCGCATCCTTTCGTTGACTCGGCGAACAAACACGGCCTGCTTAGGGTTAACCGTCACACCGTCCACCCCCACCTTACCACGGCTCAACTCGAGATGGAAATGGTGCCGAGCGCTGCTAGCACCCACTACTCCAACCCTTGGGGTAGCCCAGCCGTTCCGGCTGGAGGAGAGTGTTCAAAGCAGGCCTACGAACTTCTGAATCTACTTTTGTTCTCATTCTCACCGTATCTGCTTGGAGGGGACAACGGAGAGTATGCGTCGAAGGCGCCACACGTCTACTGGTTGCGTTATCTTCTAGAACGCTGCGTGACTCGGCGAGTTCTGAAAATGGAAGTTGGGAACTCCTTAAAAGGCGCCATATGGCTTTGCTGGAGGAGCCCATGGGCATTCCTCGAGGACTGTGCGACTCTCTGGAACCATGCATGGTGCTTGTGAGACTCCAAGTCGGTAGCATGTCCGACGGCAGACTCTTGCGGGATCGGAAGTGAGGCGCCGCCAGACAAAAGCCCGAGCCCTATCTGTGTAGGATGTGAGGTGGTTCGATATCGTGCGACTTGGCAAGGTCTTTGTGAGGTTACCGTTCAGGGTGCAAGACTTATGAAGGCTGGCGAGCAAGGCCAGGAAATGCAGACCGAAAGCATCCACAACACTATACCGGAACCCGCATAAGTTCTCGCGTGGAAGCGGACGGGAAACTCGTCTCTGACGGTGGCGTCAAACGACAGCCCAGTCTCGCGAGCGAAGACGCGCGATCTGTGTGACAGCAATGGGTCTCGCCAAAACAACACGCTTGGAGAGCCTCACAACAGCAGCGCGCGCTCCGCGTGGGCTCAGCTGGAATTCCCCCACGCAACGCAGCCCTAGCAAAGGAGAGCAGAGGCAAATGCGCGAGATAAAGACGTGCCATCTCAGCAGCGCTTTCCCAGGTCCACGGCATGCGGCAGCGATCCGTCGCCTGCGAACAGGCCTCTTCTGAAACAAGCGGCCCTTTTCTTCTAGAGCATTACGAGAAGCGTTCTAGCGCGGGGGGGAGGGGATAGAAAAGAAACTCCCCTCGTTGATAGCGGCCAGGTCCAAGGAGGGGCTGCGAGTCGCGGGAGACGGTGGGTTCAATTGCTCGTGGCGCGTCGAGTGGGAAGAGAGGGAGGGCAGGTTGAGCTTTTGCCGACAGCATACATGGCATGTTGAAGCCTGGCCCGATGCCGTTTGCTCGTGCAGCAGTTTTCCCGCTGGCCACGCCATTCGTAGGGATCAGAGACGTCCCGCTCTGGATCCCTGTGGTGTAGCGGGGCATAGCAGCAGGCATGGCGGGCACCTCAAATTGATGGCTTGCACGCACGAACAAGGCTGGCCGGCAAAATGTCAATACTGAGAGCAGTGTGCGCGGTTGCTGTCCCACCAAGGTTGGAGACATGAATGCAAGACACGGCCACGGCTCGGACGAGGCCACACTGCTGCTCTGCTGCTCTGCTGCTTCATGCAGCGGGCGGTGGACAGCCATACCAGAGCAGATGTGGGTCCGCCATCCGGGGAAGCTGATCCTGGAACCGGTAGTGTGGATGCGCTGTGCCAGGAACGAGTGAAGACGCCGGACGATCGTCCCAGCGGACGTGGAATTACTCGTGGGCGCATTGTGGATGGTGGTGAAATTGGGTGAGGGCTTCACGGGGCGGCGTGGTCGGGCGGGAGGGCAGCCCCTTTTCCATGGCTCCGTCATCATGGCGAAGTGGGCTGGCGGGCGGGGGACGATGCGTGAGCCACACCAGGCCCCTCTGCGCGCTCGTTTTGTTCGGTGTTTTGTTGTTGACGTGCTGCGTCAGTACTGTGTACTATAGCAAGTTACCTTGTGGCGGGCGGCGCGCACGAGGCGGTGTGATGCCTCTGCATCTGGGAGCTGGCGAGGCAGGCCGACTACGCCTCCATAGGGGAAGCCCAGAGAGATAACTCATACCGCTCTTTCTCGACGCCGTGCGACCTTCTCAGCGAGGCCGGCGAATGGTTGGACGAGGCGCTGCCATGTTGCAAGAGCAGC